>CAWUDS030004938.1:0-67790 GCA_963859935.3 Lathyrus sativus | reverse complement strand
ACATCTACTATAGTCAATTATGTTTTTTGCATAGTGATATAAAACCTAAAACTTTGGGATGGTGAAGAAACATATTGAATATTTTTAGATGTAATATACAATAAGTCAATTTGAAGTCGATGAATATAAAAAATATTGAGCTTTATTATTTAATTTTAATGTTTATGCATATGTATAAATTATGGGTCATTCATTTGTAGTCTCTTAACTTAGTTTCTTAGAGGTTAAGAAACCAAAATTTTGGTGATGGAGATGAAGTAAAATATAGAATATTTTTACATCTATTAAACCATAATACAATGTGATTATGGTGAACACAAATAAATTTGAGCTTAAATATTTAATTTTAGTGATTACCGATTTTTGATATAATATATTTGTCATTCGTTTATAGTCTTTTAACTCTGTGGCTTACTGACGAAGAAACAAGAAATTTGGTGATGGACAAGAATCATATTGAGGATATTTACATCGTATAAACCATAATTCAATGTGAAAATGGTAAATATAAATAAATTCTAGCTTGATCATATATTTTAATTATTACCTATTTTATAAAAAATTATGTCATGGATTATAGCCTTTTACCTTTGTTTTTTGGTGGGGAAAAACCTAAAATTATGTGGAGTAGAAAAATAAAATAAAATTTAATTTTTTACATTTACTATTGTCTATTATGTTTTTTTCATAGTGATAAAAAAACCTAAAACTTTGGGATGGTGAAGAAACATATTGAATATTTTTAGATGTAATATACCATAAGTCAATTCTAATTCGATGAATATAAAAAATATTGAACTTTATTATTTAATTTTAATTTTTATGCATATGTATAAATTATGGGTCATTCATTTGTAGTCTCTTAACTTAGTTTCTTAGAGGTTAAGAAACCAAAATTTTGGTGATGGAGAAGAAGTAAAATATAGAATTCTTTTACATCTATTATACCATAATACAATGTGATTATGGTGAACACAAATAAAATTGAGCTTAAATATTTAATTTTAGTGATTACCCATTTTTGATATAATATATTTGTCATTCATTTATAGTCTTTTAACTCTGTGGCTTACTAACGAAGAAATAAGAAATTTGGTGATGGAGAAGAATCATATTGAATATATTTACATCTAATAAACCATAATTCAATGTGAAAATGGTAAATATAAATAAATTCTAGGTTGATCATTAATTTTAATTATTGCCTATTTTATAAAAAATTATGTCATGAATTATAGCCTTTTACCTTTGTTTTTTGACGGGGAAAAACCTAAAATTATGTGGAGTAGAAAAATAAAATATAATTTAATTTTTTACATCTACTATAGTCAATTATGTTTTTTGCATAGTGATATAAAACCTAAAACTTTGGGATGGTGAAGAAACATATTGAATATTTTTAGATGTAATATACAATAAGTCAATTTGAAGTCGATGAATATAAAAAATATTGAGCTTTATTATTTAATTTTAATGTTTATGCATATGTATAAATTATGGGTCATTCATTTGTAGTCTCTTAACTTAGTTTCTTAGAGGTTAAGAAACCAAAATTTTGGTGATGGAGATGAAGTAAAATATAGAATATTTTTACATCTATTAAACCATAATACAATGTGATTATGGTGAACACAAATAAATTTGAGCTTAAATATTTAATTTTAGTGATTACCGATTTTTGATATAATATATTTGTCATTCGTTTATAGTCTTTTAACTCTGTGGCTTACTGACGAAGAAACAAGAAATTTGGTGATGGACAAGAATCATATTGAGGATATTTACATCGTATAAACCATAATTCAATGTGAAAATGGTAAATATAAATAAATTCTAGCTTGATCATATATTTTAATTATTACCTATTTTATAAAAAATTATGTCATGGATTATAGCCTTTTACCTTTGTTTTTTGGTGGGGAAAAACCTAAAATTATGTGGAGTAGAAAAATAAAATAAAATTTATTTTTTTACATTTACTATTGTCTATTATGTTTTTTTCATAGTGATAAAAAAACCTAAAACTTTGGGATGGTGAAGAAACATATTGAATATTTTTAGATGTAATATACCATAAGTCAATTCTAATTCGATGAATATAAAAAATATTGAACTTTATTATTTAATTTTAATTTTTATGCATATGTATAAATTATGGGTCATTCATTTGTAGTCTCTTAACTTAGTTTCTTAGAGGTTAAGAAACCAAAATTTTGGTGATGGAGAAGAAGTAAAATATAGAATTCTTTTACATCTATTATACCATAATACAATGTGATTATGGTGAACACAAATAAAATTGAGCTTAAATATTTAATTTTAGTGATTACCCATTTTTGATATAATATATTTGTCATTCATTTATAGTCTTTTAACTCTGTGGCTTACTAACGAAGAAATAAGAAATTTGGTGATGGAGAAGAATCATATTGAATATATTTACATCTAATAAACCATAATTCAATGTGAAAATGGTAAATATAAATAAATTCTAGGTTGATCATTAATTTTAATTATTGCCTATTTTATAAAAAATTATGTCATGAATTATAGCCTTTTACCTTTGTTTTTTGACGGGGAAAAACCTAAAATTATGTGGAGTAGAAAAATAAAATATAATTTAATTTTTTACATCTACTATAGTCAATTATGTTTTTTGCATAGTGATATAAAACCTAAAACTTTGGGATGGTGAAGAAACATATTGAATATTTTTAGATGTAATATACAATAAGTCAATTTGAAGTCGATGAATATAAAAAATATTGAGCTTTATTATTTAATTTTAATGTTTATGCATATGTATAAATTATGGGTCATTCATTTGTAGTCTCTTAACTTAGTTTCTTAGAGGTTAAGAAACCAAAATTTTGGTGATGGAGATGAAGTAAAATATAGAATATTTTTACATCTATTAAACCATAATACAATGTGATTATGGTGAACACAAATAAATTTGTGCTTAAATATTTAATTTTAGTGATTACCGATTTTTGATATAATATATTTGTCATTCGTTTATAGTCTTTTAACTCTGTGGCTTACTGACGAAGAAACAAGAAATTTGGTGATGGACAAGAATCATATTAAGGATATTTACATCGTATAAACCATAATTCAATGTGAAAATGGTAAATATAAATAAATTCTAGCTTGATCATATATTTTAATTATTACCTATTTTATAAAAAATTATGTCATGGATTATAGCCTTTTACCTTTGTTTTTTGGTGGGGAAAAACCTAAAATTATGTGGAGTAGAAAAATAAAATAAAATTTAATTTTTTACATTTACTATTGTCTATTATGTTTTTTTCATAGTGATAAAAAAACCTAAAACTTTGGGATGGTGAAGAAACATATTGAATATTTTTAGATGTAATATACCATAAGTCAATTCGAATTCGATGAATATAAAAAATATTGAACTTTATTATTTAATTTTAATTTTTATGCATATGTATAAATTATGGGTCATTCATTTGTAGTCTCTTAACTTAGTTTCTTAGAGGTTAAGAAACCAAAATTTTGGTGATGGAGAAGAAGTAAAATATAGAATTCTTTTACATCTATTATACCATAATACAATGTGATTATGGTGAACACAAATAAAATTGAGCTTAAATATTTAATTTTAGTGATTACCCATTTTTGATATAATATATTTGTCATTCATTTATAGTCTTTTAACTCTGTGGCTTACTAACGAAGAAATAAGAAATTTGGTGATGGAGAAGAATCATATTGAATATATTTACATCTAATAAACCATAATTCAATGTGAAAATGGTAAATATAAATAAATTCTAGGTTGATTATTAATTTTAATTATTGCCTATTTTATAAAAAATTATGTCATGAATTATAGCCTTTTACCTTTGTTTTTTGACGGGGAAAAACCTAAAATTATGTGGAGTAGAAAAATAAAATATAATTTAATTTTTTACATCTACTATAGTCAATTATGTTTTTTGCATAGTGATATAAAACCTAAAACTTTGGGATGGTGAAGAAACATATTGAATATTTTTAGATGTAATATACAATAAGTCAATTTGAAGTCGATGAATATAAAAAATTATGAGCTTTATTATTTAATTTTAATGTTTATGCATATGTATAAATTATGGGTCATTCATTTGTAGTCTCTTAACTTAGTTTCTTAGAGGTTAAGAAACCAAAATTTTGGTGATGGAGATGAAGTAAAATATAGAATATTTTTACATCTATTAAACCATAATACAATGTGATTATGGTGAACACAAATAAATTTGAGCTTAAATATTTAATTTTAGTGATTACCGATTTTTGATATAATATATTTGTCATTCGTTTATAGTCTTTTAACTCTGTGGCTTACTGACGAAGAAACAAGAAATTTGGTGATGGACAAGAATCATATTGAGGATATTTACATCGTATAAACCATAATTCAATGTGAAAATGGTAAATATAAATAAATTCTAGCTTGATCATATATTTTAATTATTACCTATTTTATAAAAAATTATGTCATGGATTATAGCCTTTTACCTTTGTTTTTTGGTGGGGAAAAACCTAAAATTATGTGGAGTAGAAAAATAAAATAAAATTTAATTTTTTACATTTACTATTGTCTATTATGTTTTTTTCATAGTGATAAAAAAACCTAAAACTTTGGGATGGTGAAGAAACATATTGAATATTTTTAGATGTAATATACCATAAGTCAATTCTAATTCGATGAATATAAAAAATATTGAACTTTATTATTTAATTTTAATTTTTATGCATATGTATAAATTATGGGTCATTCATTTGTAGTCTCTTAACTTAGTTTCTTAGAGGTTAAGAAACCAAAATTTTGGTGATGGAGAAGAAGTAAAATATAGAATTCTTTTACATCTATTATACCATAATACAATGTGATTATGGTGAACACAAATAAAATTGAGCTTAAATATTTAATTTTAGTGATTACCCATTTTTGATATAATATATTTGTCATTCATTTATAGTCTTTTAACTCTGTGGCTTACTAACGAAGAAATAAGAAATTTGGTGATGGAGAAGAATCATATTGAATATATTTACATCTAATAAACCATAATTCAATGTGAAAATGGTAAATATAAATAAATTCTAGGTTGATCATTAATTTTAATTATTGCCTATTTTATAAAAAATTATGTCATGAATTATAGCCTTTTACCTTTGTTTTTTGACGGGGAAAAACCTAAAATTATGTGGAGTAGAAAAATAAAATATAATTTAATTTTTTACATCTACTATAGTCAATTATGTTTTTTGCATAGTGATATAAAACCTAAAACTTTGGGATGGTGAAGAAACATATTGAATATTTTTAGATGTAATATACAATAAGTCAATTTGAAGTCGATGAATATAAAAAATATTGAGCTTTATTATTTAATTTTAATGTTTATGCATATGTATAAATTATGGGTCATTCATTTGTAGTCTCTTAACTTAGTTTCTTAGAGGTTAAGAAACCAAAATTTTGGTGATGGAGATGAAGTAAAATATAGAATATTTTTACATCTATTAAACCATAATACAATGTGATTATGGTGAACACAAATAAATTTGAGCTTAAATATTTAATTTTAGTGATTACCGATTTTTGATATAATATATTTGTCATTCGTTTATAGTCTTTTAACTCTGTGGCTTACTGACGAAGAAACAAGAAATTTGGTGATGGACAAGAATCATATTAAGGATATTTACATCGTATAAACCATAATTCAATGTGAAAATGGTAAATATAAATAAATTCTAGCTTGATCATATATTTTAATTATTACCTATTTTATAAAAAATTATGTCATGGATTATAGCCTTTTACCTTTGTTTTTTGGTGGGGAAAAACCTAAAATTATGTGGAGTAGAAAAATAAAATAAAATTTAATTTTTTACATTTACTATTGTCTATTATGTTTTTTTCATAGTGATAAAAAAACCTAAAACTTTGGGATGGTGAAGAAACATATTGAATATTTTTAGATGTAATATACCATAAGTCAATTCGAATTCGATGAATATAAAAAATATTGAACTTTATTATTTAATTTTAATTTTTATGCATATGTATAAATTATGGGTCATTCATTTGTAGTCTCTTAACTTAGTTTCTTAGAGGTTAAGAAACCAAAATTTTGGTGATGGAGAAGAAGTAAAATATAGAATTCTTTTACATCTATTATACCATAATACAATGTGATTATGGTGAACACAAATAAAATTGAGCTTAAATATTTAATTTTAGTGATTACCCATTTTTGATATAATATATTTGTCATTCATTTATAGTCTTTTAACTCTGTGGCTTACTAACGAAGAAATAAGAAATTTGGTGATGGAGAAGAATCATATTGAATATATTTACATCTAATAAACCATAATTCAATGTGAAAATGGTAAATATAAATAAATTCTAGGTTGATTATTAATTTTAATTATTGCCTATTTTATAAAAAATTATGTCATGAATTATAGCCTTTTACCTTTGTTTTTTGACGGGGAAAAACCTAAAATTATGTGGAGTAGAAAAATAAAATATAATTTAATTTTTTACATCTACTATAGTCAATTATGTTTTTTGCATAGTGATATAAAACCTAAAACTTTGGGATGGTGAAGAAACATATTGAATATTTTTAGATGTAATATACAATAAGTCAATTTGAAGTCGATGAATATAAAAAATTATGAGCTTTATTATTTAATTTTAATGTTTATGCATATGTATAAATTATGGGTCATTCATTTGTAGTCTCTTAACTTAGTTTCTTAGAGGTTAAGAAACCAAAATTTTGGTGATGAAGATGAAGTAAAATATAGAATATTTTTACATCTATTAAACCATAATACAATGTGATTATGGTGAACACAAATAAATTTGAGCTTAAATATTTAATTTTAGTGATTACCGATTTTTGATATAATATATTTGTCATTCGTTTATAGTCTTTTAACTCTGTGGCTTACTGACGAAGAAACAAGAAATTTGGTGATGGACAAGAATCATATTGAGGATATTTACATCGTATAAACCATAATTCAATGTGAAAATGGTAAATATAAATAAATTCTAGCTTGATCATATATTTTAATTATTACCTATTTTATAAAAAATTATGTCATGGATTATAGCCTTTTACCTTTGTTTTTTGGTGGGGAAAAACCTAAAATTATGTGGAGTAGAAAAATAAAATAAAATTTAATTTTTTACATTTACTATAGTCTATTATGTTTTTTTCATAGTGATAAAAAAACCTAAAACTTTGGGATGGTGAAGAAACATATTGAATATTTTTAGATGTAATATACCATAAGTCAATTCGAATTCGATGAATATAAAAAATATTGAACTTTATTATTTAATTTTAATTTTTATGCATATGTATAAATTATGGGTCATTCATTTGTAGTCTCTTAACTTAGTTTCTTAGAGGTTAAGAAACCAAAATTTTGGTGATGGAGAAGAAGTAAAATATAGAATTCTTTTACATCTATTATACCATAATACAATGTGATTATGGTGAACACAAATAAAATTGAGCTTAAATATTTAATTTTAGTGATTACCCATTTTTGATATAATATATTTGTCATTCATTTATAGTCTTTTAACTCTGTGGCTTACTGACGAAGAAATAAGAAATTTGGTGATGGAGAAGAATCATATTGAATATATTTACATCTAATAAACCATAATTCAATGTGAAAATGGTAAATATAAATAAATTCTAGGTTGATCATTAATTTTAATTATTGCCTATTTTATAAAAAATTATGTCATGAATTATAGCCTTTTACCTTTGTTTTTTGACGGGGAAAAACCTAAAATTATGTGGAGTAGAAAAATAAAATATAATTTAATTTTTTACATCTACTATAGTCAATTATGTTTTTTGCATAGTGATATAAAACCTAAAACTTTGGGATGGTGAAGAAACATATTGAATATTTTTAGATGTAATATACAATAAGTCAATTTGAAGACGATGAATATAAAAAATATTGAGCTTTATTATTTAATTTTAATGTTTATGCATATGTATAAATTATGGGTCATTCATTTGTAGTCTCTTAACTTAGTTTCTTAGAGGTTAAGAAACCAAAATTTTGGTGATGGAGATGAAGTAAAATATAGAATATTTTTACATCTATTAAACCATAATACAATGTGATTATGGTGAACACAAATAAATTTGAGCTTAAATATTTAATTTTAGTGATTACCGATTTTTGATATAATATATTTGCCATTCGTTTATAGTCTTTTAACTCTGTGGCTTACTGACGAAGAAACAAGAAATTTGGTGATGGACAAGAATCATATTAAGGATATTTACATCGTATAAACCATAATTCAATGTGAAAATGGTAAATATAAATAAATTCTAGCTTGATCATATATTTTAATTATTACCTATTTTATAAAAAATTATGTCATGGATTATAGCCTTTTACCTTTGTTTTTTGGTGGGGAAAAACCTAAAATTATGTGGAGTAGAAAAATAAAATATAATTTAATTTTTTACATTTACTATAGTCTATTATGTTTTTTTCATAGTGATAAAAAAACCTAAAACTTTGGGATGGTGAAGAAACATATTGAATATTTTTAGATGTAATATACCATAAGTCAATTCGAATTCGATGAATATAAAAAATATTGAACTTTATTATTTAATTTTAATTTTTATGCATATGTATAAATTATGGATCATTCATTTGTAGTCTCTTAACTTAGTTTCTTAGAGGTTAAGAAACCAAAATTTTGGTGATGGAGAAGAAGTAAAATATAGAATTCTTTTACATCTATTATACCATAATACAATGTGATTATGGTGAACACAAAAAAAATTTGAGCTTAAATATTTAATTTTAGTGATTACCAATTTTTGATATAATATATTTGTCATTCATTTATAGTCTTTTAACTCTGTGGCTTACTGACGAAGAAATAAGAAATTTGGTGATGGAGAAGAATCATATTGAATATGTTTACATCTAATAAACCATAATTCAATGTGAAAATGGTAAATATAAATAAATTCTAGGTTGATCATTAATTTTAATTATTACCTATTTTATAAAAAATTATGTCATGAATTATAGCCTTTTACCTTTGTTTTTTGACGGGGAAAAACCTAAAATTATGTGGAGTAGAAAAATAAAATATAATTTAATTTTTTACATCTACTATAGTCAATTATGTTTTTTGCATAGTGATATAAAACCTAAAACTTTGGGATGGTGAAGAAACATATTGAATATTTTTAGATGTAATATACAATAAGTCAATTTGAAGTCGATGAATATAAAAAATATTGAGCTTTATTATTTAATTTTAATGTTTATGCATATGTATAAATTATGGGTCATTCATTTGTAGTCTCTTAACTTAGTTTCTTAGAGGTTAAGAAACCAAAATTTTGGTGATGGAGATGAAGAAAAATATAGAATATTTTTACATCTATTAAACCATAATACAATGTGATTATGGTGAACACAAATAAATTTGAGCTTAAATATTTAATTTTAGTGATTACCGATTTTTGATATAATATATTTGTCATTCGTTTATAGTCTTTTAACTCTGTGGCTTACTGACGAAGAAACAAGAAATTTGGTGATGGACAAGAATCATATTGAGGATATTTACATCGTATAAACCATAATTCAATGTGAAAATGGTAAATATAAATAAATTCTAGCTTGATCATATATTTTAATTATTACCTATTTTTTAAAAAATTATGTCATGGATTATAGCCTTTTACCTTTGTTTTTTGGTGGGGAAAAACCTAAAATTATGTGGAGTAGAAAAATAAAATAAAATTTAATTTTTTACATTTACTATAGTCTATTATGTTTTTTTCATAGTGATAAAAAAACCTAAAACTTTGGGATGGTGAAGAAACATATTGAATATTTTTAGATGTAATATACCATAAGTCAATTCGAATTCGATGAATATAAAAAATATTGAACTTTATTATTTAATTTTAATTTTTATGCATATGTATAAATTATGGGTCATCCATTTGTAGTCTCTTAACTTAGTTTCTTAGAGGTTAAGAAACCAAAATTTTGGTGATGGAGAAGAAGTAAAATATAGAATTCTTTTACATCTATTATACCATAATACAATGTGATTATGGTGAACACAAATAAAATTGAGCTTAAATATTTAATTTTAGTGATTACCCATTTTTGATATAATATATTTGTCATTCGTTTATAGTCTTTTAACTCTGTGGCTTACTGACGAAGAAATAAGAAATTTGGTGATGGAGAAGAATCATATTGAATATATTTACATATAATAAACCATAATTCAATGTGAAAATGGTATATATAAATAAATTCTAGGTTGATCATTAATTTTAATTATTGCCTTTTTTATAAAAAATTATGTCATGAATTATAGCCTTTTACCTTTGTTTTTTAACGGGGAAAAACCTAAAATTATGTGGAGTAGAAAAATAAAATATAATTTAATTTTTTACATCTACTATAGTCAATTATGTTTTTTGCATAGTGATATAAAACCTAAAACTTTGGGATGGTGAAGAAACATATTTAATATTTTTAGATGTAATATACAATAAGTCAATTTGAAGTCGATGAATATAAAAAATTATGAGCTTTATTATTTAATTTTAATGTTTATGCATATGTATAAATTATGGGTCATTCATTTGTAGTCTCTTAACTTAGTTTCTTAGAGGTTAAGAAACCAAAATTTTGGTGATGGAGATGAAGTAAAATATAGAATATTTTTACATCTATTAAACCATAATACAATGTGATTATGGTGAACACAAATAAATTTGAGCTTAAATATTTAATTTTAGTGATTACCGATTTTTGATATAATATATTTGTCATTCGTTTATAGTCTTTTAACTCTGTGGCTTACTGACGAAGAAACAAGAAATTTGGTGATGGACAAGAATCATATTGAGGATATTTACATCGTATAAACCATAATTCAATGTGAAAATGGTAAATATAAATAAATTCTAGCTTGATCATATATTTTAATTATTACCTATTTTATAAAAAATTATGTCATGGATTATAGCCTTTTACCTTTGTTTTTTGGTGGGGAAAAACCTAAAATTATGTGGAGTAGAAAAATAAAATAAAATTTAATTTTTTACATTTACTATTGTCTATTATGTTTTTTTCATAGTGATAAAAAAACCTAAAACTTTGGGATGGTGAAGAAACATATTGAATATTTTTAGATGTAATATACCATAAGTCAATTCTAATTCGATGAATATAAAAAATATTGAACTTTATTATTTAATTTTAATTTTTATGCATATGTATAAATTATGGGTCATTCATTTGTAGTCTCTTAACTTAGTTTCTTAGAGGTTAAGAAACCAAAATTTTGGTGATGGAGAAGAAGTAAAATATAGAATTCTTTTACATCTATTATACCATAATACAATGTGATTATGGTGAACACAAATAAAATTGAGCTTAAATATTTAATTTTAGTGATTACCCATTTTTGATATAATATATTTGTCATTCATTTATAGTCTTTTAACTCTGTGGCTTACTAACGAAGAAATAAGAAATTTGGTGATGGAGAAGAATCATATTGAATATATTTACATCTAATAAACCATAATTCAATGTGAAAATGGTAAATATAAATAAATTCTAGGTTGATCATTAATTTTAATTATTGCCTATTTTATAAAAAATTATGTCATGAATTATAGCCTTTTACCTTTGTTTTTTGACGGGGAAAAACCTAAAATTATGTGGAGTAGAAAAATAAAATATAATTTAATTTTTTACATCTACTATAGTCAATTATGTTTTTTGCATAGTGATATAAAACCTAAAACTTTGGGATGGTGAAGAAACATATTGAATATTTTTAGATGTAATATACAATAAGTCAATTTGAAGTCGATGAATATAAAAAATATTGAGCTTTATTATTTAATTTTAATGTTTATGCATATGTATAAATTATGGGTCATTCATTTGTAGTCTCTTAACTTAGTTTCTTAGAGGTTAAGAAACCAAAATTTTGGTGATGGAGATGAAGTAAAATATAGAATATTTTTACATCTATTAAACCATAATACAATGTGATTATGGTGAACACAAATAAATTTGAGCTTAAATATTTAATTTTAGTGATTACCGATTTTTGATATAATATATTTGTCATTCGTTTATAGTCTTTTAACTCTGTGGCTTACTGACGAAGAAACAAGAAATTTGGTGATGGACAAGAATCATATTGAGGATATTTACATCGTATAAACCATAATTCAATGTGAAAATGGTAAATATAAATAAATTCTAGCTTGATCATATATTTTAATTATTACCTATTTTATAAAAAATTATGTCATGGATTATAGCATTTTACCTTTGTTTTTTGGTGGGGAAAAACCTAAAATTATGTGGAGTAGAAAAATAAAATAAAATTTTATTTTTTACATTTACTATTGTCTATTATGTTTTTTTCATAGTGATAAAAAAACCTAAAACTTTGGGATGGTGAAGAAACATATTGAATATTTTTAGATGTAATATACCATAAGTCAATTCTAATTCGATGAATATAAAAAATATTGAACTTTATTATTTAATTTTAATTTTTATGCATATGTATAAATTATGGGTCATTCATTTGTAGTCTCTTAACTTAGTTTCTTAGAGGTTAAGAAACCAAAATTTTGGTGATGGAGAAGAAGTAAAATATAGAATTCTTTTACATCTATTATACCATAATACAATGTGATTATGGTGAACACAAATAAAATTGAGCTTAAATATTTAATTTTAGTGATTACCCATTTTTGATATAATATATTTGTCATTCATTTATAGTCTTTTAACTCTGTGGCTTACTAACGAAGAAATAAGAAATTTGGTGATGGAGAAGAATCATATTGAATATATTTACATCTAATAAACCATAATTCAATGTGAAAATGGTAAATATAAATAAATTCTAGGTTGATTATTAATTTTAATTATTGCCTATTTTATAAAAAATTATGTCATGAATTATAGCCTTTTACCTTTGTTTTTTGACGGGGAAAAACCTAAAATTATGTGGAGTAGAAAAATAAAATATAATTTAATTTTTTACATCTACTATAGTCAATTATGTTTTTTGCATAGTGATATAAAACCTAAAACTTTGGGATGGTGAAGAAACATATTGAATATTTTTAGATGTAATATACAATAAGTCAATTTGAAGTCGATGAATATAAAAAATATTGAGCTTTATTATTTAATTTTAATGTTTATGCATATGTATAAATTATGGGTCATTCATTTGTAGTCTCTTAACTTAGTTTCTTAGAGGTTAAGAAACCAAAATTTTGGTGATGGAGATGAAGTAAAATATAGAATATTTTTACATCTATTAAACCATAATACAATGTGATTATGGTGAACACAAATAAATTTGAGCTTAAATATTTAATTTTAGTGATTACCGATTTTTGATATAATATATTTGTCATTCGTTTATAGTCTTTTAACTCTGTGGCTTACTGACGAAGAAACAAGAAATTTGGTGATGGACAAGAATCATATTAAGGATATTTACATCGTATAAACCATAATTCAATGTGAAAATGGTAAATATAAATAAATTCTAGCTTGATCATATACTTTAATTATTACCTATTTTATAAAAAATTATGTCATGGATTATAGCCTTTTACCTTTGTTTTTTGGTGGGGAAAAACCTAAAATTATGTGGAGTAGAAAAATAAAATATAATTTAATTTTTTACATTTACTATAGTCTATTATGTTTTCTTCATAGTGATAAAAAAACCTAAAACTTTGGGATGGTGAAGAAACATATTGAATATTTTTAGATGTAATATACCATAAGTCAATTCGAATTCGATGAATATAAAAAATATTGAACTTTATTATTTAATTTTAATTTTTATGCATATGTATAAATTATGGGTCATTCATTTGTAGTCTCTTAACTTAGTTTCTTAGAGGTTAAGAAACCAAAATTTTGGTGATGGAGAAGAAGTAAAATATAGAATTCTTTTACGTCTATTATACCATAATACAATGTGATTATGGTGAACACAAAAAAAATTTGAGCTTAAATATTTAATTTTAGTGATTACCAATTTTTGATATAATATATTTGTCATTCATTTATAGTCTTTTAACTCTGTGGCTTACTGACGAAGAAATAAGAAATTTGGTGATGGAGAAGAATCATATTGAATATGTTTACATCTAATAAACCATAATTCAATGTGAAAATGGTAAATATAAATAAATTCTAGGTTGATCATTAATTTTAATTATTACCTATTTTATAAAAAATTATGTCATGAATTATAGCCTTTTACCTTTGTTTTTTGACGGGGAAAAACCTAAAATTATGTGGAGTAGAAAAATAATATATAATTTAATTTTTTACATCTACTATAGTCAATTATGTTTTTTGCATAGTGATATAAAACCTAAAACTTTGGGATGGTGAAGAAACATATTGAATATTTTTAGATGTAATATACAATAAGTCAATTTGAAGTCGATGAATATAAAAAATTATGAGCTTTATTATTTAATTTTAATGTTTATGCATATGTATAAATTATGGGTCATTCATTTGTAGTCTCTTAACTTAGTTTCTTAGAGGTTAAGAAACTAAAATTTTGGTGATGGAGATGAAGTAAAATATAGAATATTTTTACATCTATTAAACCATAATACAATGTGATTATGGTGAACACAAATAAATTTGAGCTTAAATATTTAATTTTAGTGATTACCGATTTTTGATATAATATATTTGTCATTCGTTTATAGTCTTTTAACTCTGTGGCTTACTGACGAAGAAACAAGAAATTTGGTGATGGACAAGAATCATATTGAGGATATTTACATCGTATAAACCATAATTCAATGTGAAAATGGTAAATATAAATAAATTCTAGCTTGATCATATATTTTAATTATTACCTATTTTATAAAAAATTATGTCATGGATTATAGCATTTTACCTTTGTTTTTTGGTGGGGAAAAACCTAAAATTATGTGTAGTAGAAAAATAAAATAAAATTTTATTTTTTACATTTACTATTGTCTATTATGTTTTTTTCATAGTGATAAAAAAACCTAAAACTTTGGGATGGTGAAGAAACATATTGAATATTTTTAGATGTAATATACCATAAGTCAATTCGAATTCGATGAATATAAAAAATATTGAACTTTATTATTTAATTTTAATTTTTATGCATATGTATAAATTATGGGTCATCCATTTGTAGTCTCTTAACTTAGTTTCTTAGAGGTTAAGAAACCAAAATTTTGGTGATGGAGAAGAAGTAAAATATAGAATTCTTTTACATCTATTATACCATAATACAATGTGATTATGGTGAACACAAATAAAATTGAGCTTAAATATTTAATTTTAGTGATTACCCATTTTTGATATAATATATTTGTCATTCGTTTATAGTCTTTTAACTCTGTGGGTTACTGACGAAGAAATAAGAAATTTGGTGATGGAGAAGAATCATATTGAATATATTTACATCTAATAAACCATAATTCAATGTGAAAATGGTATATATAAATAAATTCTAGGTTGATCATTAATTTTAATTATTGCCTATTTTATAAAAAATTATGTCATGAATTATAGCCTTTTACCTTTGTTTTTTGACGGGGAAAAACCTAAAATTATGTGGAGTAGAAAAATAAAATATAATTTAATTTTTTACATCTACTATAGTCAATTATGTTTTTTGCATAGTGATATAAAACCTAAAACTTTGGGATGGTGAAGAAACATATTGAATATTTTTAGATGTAATATACAATAAGTCAATTTGAAGTCGATGAATATAAAAAATATTGAGCTTTATTATTTAATTTTAATGTTTATGCATATGTATAAATTATGGGTCATTCATTTGTAGTCTCTTAACTTAGTTTCTTAGAGGTTAAGAAACCAAAATTTTGGTGACGGAGATGAAGTAAAATATAGAATATTTTTACATCTATTAAACCATAATACAATGTGATTATGGTGAACACAAATAAATTTGAGCTTAAATATTTAATTTTAGTGATTACCGATTTTTGATATAATATATTTGTCATTCGTTTATAGTCTTTTAACTCTGTGGCTTACTGACGAAGAAACAAGAAATTTGGTGATGGACAAGAATCATATTAAGGATATTTACATCGTATAAACCATAATTCAATGTGAAAATGGTAAATATAAATAAATTCTAGCTTGATCATATACTTTAATTATTACCTATTTTATAAAAAATTATGTCATGGATTATAGCCTTTTACCTTTGTTTTTTGGTGGGGAAAAACCTAAAATTATGTGGAGTAGAAAAATAAAATATAATTTAATTTTTTACATTTACTATAGTCTATTATGTTTTCTTCATATTGATAAAAAAACCTAAAACTTTGGGATGGTGAAGAAACATATTGAATATTTTTAGATGTAATATACCATAAGTCAATTCGAATTCGATGAATATAAAAAATATTGAACTTTATTATTTAATTTTAATTTTTATCCATATGTATAAATTATGGGTCATTCATTTGTAGTCTCTTAACTTAGTTTCTTAGAGGTTAAGAAACCAAAATTTTGGTGATGGAGAAGAAGTAAAATATAGAATTCTTTTACATCTATTATACCATAATACAATGTGATTATGGTGAACACAAAAAAAATTTGAGCTTAAATATTTAATTTTAGTGATTACCAAATTTTGATATAATATATTTGTCATTCATTTATAGTCTTTTAACTCTGTGGCTTACTGACGAAGAAATAAGAAATTTGGTGATGGAGAAGAATCATATTGAATATGTTTACATCTAATAAACCATAATTCAATGTGAAAATGGTAAATATAAATAAATTCTAGGTTGATCATTAATTTTAATTATTACCTATTTTATAAAAAATTATGTCATGAATTATAGCCTTTTACCTTTGTTTTTTGACGGGGAAAAACCTAAAATTATGTGGAGTAGAAAAATAAAATATAATTTAATTTTTTACATCTACTATAGTCAATTATGTTTTTTGCATAGTGATATAAAACCTAAAACTTTGGGATGGTGAAGAAACATATTGAATATTTTTAGATGTAATATACAATAAGTCAATTTGAAGTCGATGAATATAAAAAATTATGAGCTTTATTATTTAATTTTAATGTTTATGCATATGTATAAATTATGGGTCATTCATTTGTAGTCTCTTAACTTAGTTTCTTAGAGGTTAAGAAACTAAAATTTTGGTGATGGAGATGAAGTAAAATATAGAATATTTTTACATCTATTAAACCATAATACAATGTGATTATGGTGAACACAAATAAATTTGAGCTTAAATATTTAATTTTAGTGATTACCGATTTTTGATATAATATATTTGTCATTCGTTTATAGTCTTTTAACTCTGTGGCTTACTGACGAAGAAACAAGAAATTTGGTGATGGACAAGAATCATATTGAGGATATTTACATCGTATAAACCATAATTCAATGTGAAAATGGTAAATATAAATAAATTCTAGCTTGATCATATATTTTAATTATTACCTATTTTATAAAAAATTATGTCATGGATTATAGCATTTTACCTTTGTTTTTTGGTGGGGAAAAACCTAAAATTATGTGGAGTAGAAAAATAAAATAAAATTTTATTTTTTACATTTACTATTGTCTATTATGTTTTTTTCATAGTGATAAAAAAACCTAAAACTTTGGGATGGTGAAGAAACATATTGAATATTTTTAGATGTAATATACCATAAGTCAATTCGAATTCGATGAATATAAAAAATATTGAACTTTATTATTTAATTTTAATTTTTATGCATATGTATAAATTATGGGTCATCCATTTGTAGTCTCTTAACTTAGTTTCTTAGAGGTTAAGAAACCAAAATTTTGGTGATGGAGAAGAAGTAAAATATAGAATTCTTTTACATCTATTATACCATAATACAATGTGATTATGGTGAACACAAATAAAATTGAGCTTAAATATTTAATTTTAGTGATTACCCATTTTTGATATAATATATTTGTCATTCGTTTATAGTCTTTTAACTCTGTGGCTTACTGACGAAGAAATAAGAAATTTGGTGATGGAGAAGAATCATATTGAATATATTTACATCTAATAAACCATAATTCAATGTGAAAATGGTATATATAAATAAATTCTAGGTTGATCATTAATTTTAATTATTGCCTATTTTATAAAAAATTATGTCATGAATTATAGCCTTTTACCTTTGTTTTTTGACGGGGAAAAACCTAAAATTATGTGGAGTAGAAAAATAAAATATAATTTAATTTTTTACATCTACTATAGTCAATTATGTTTTTTGCATAGTGATATAAAACCTAAAACTTTGGGATGGTGAAGAAACATATTGAATATTATTAGATGTAATATACAATAAGTCAATTTGAAGTCGATGAATATAAAAAATATTGAGCTTTATTATTTAATTTTAATGTTTATGCATATGTATAAATTATGGGTCATTCATTTGTAGTCTCTTAACTTAGTTTCTTAGAGGTTAAGAAACCAAAATTTTGGTGACGGAGATGAAGTAAAATATAGAATATTTTTACATCTATTAAACCATAATACAATGTGATTATGGTGAACACAAATAAATTTGAGCTTAAATATTTAATTTTAGTGATTACCGATTTTTGATATAATATATTTGTCATTCGTTTATAGTCTTTTAACTCTATGGCTTACTGACGAAGAAACAAGAAATTTGGTGATGGACAAGAATCATATTAAGGATATTTACATCGTATAAACCATAATTCAATGTGAAAATGGTAAATATAAATAAATTCTAGCTTGATCATATATTTTAATTATTACCTATTTTATAAAAAATTATGTCATGGATTATAGCCTTTTACCTTTGTTTTTTGGTGGGGAAAAACCTAAAATTATGTGGAGTAGAAAAATAAAATATAATTTAATTTTTTACATTTACTATAGTCTATTATGTTTTTTTCATAGTGATAAAAAAACCTAAAACTTTGGGATGGTGAAGAAACATATTGAATATTTTTAGATGTAATATACCATAAGTCAATTCGAATTCGATGAATATAAAAAATATTGAACTTTATTATTTAATTTTAATTTTTATGCATATGTATAAATTATGGGTCATTCATTTGTAGTCTCTTAACTTAGTTTCTTAGAGGTTAAGAAACCAAAATTTTGGTGATGGAGAAGAAGTAAAATATAGAATTCTTTTACATCTATTATACCATAATACAATGTGATTATGGTGAACACAAAAAAAATTTGAGCTTAAATATTTAATTTTAGTGATTACCAATTTTTGATATAATATATTTGTCATTCATTTATAGTCTTTTAACTCTGTGGCTTACTGACGAAGAAATAAGAAATTTGGTGATGGAGAAGAATCATATTGAATATGTTTACATCTAATAAACCATAATTCAATGTGAAAATGGTAAATATAAATAAATTCTAGGTTGATCATTAATTTTAATTATTACCTATTTTATAAAAAATTATGTCATGAATTATAGCCTTTTACCTTTGTTTTTTGACGGGGAAAAACCTAAAATTATGTGGAGTAGAAAAATAAAATATAATTTAATTTTTTACATCTACTATAGTCAATTATGTTTTTTGCATAGTGATATAAAACCTAAAACTTTGGGATGGTGAAGAAACATATTGAATATTTTTAGATGTAATATACAATAAGTCAATTTGAAGTCGATGAATATAAAAAATTATGAGCTTTATTATTTAATTTTAATGTTTATGCATATGTATAAATTATGGGTCATTCATTTGTAGTCTCTTAACTTAGTTTCTTAGAGGTTAAGAAACCAAAATTTTGGTGATGGAGATGAAGTAAAATATAGAATATTTTTACATCTATTAAACCATAATACAATGTGATTATGGTGAACACAAATAAATTTGAGCTTAAATATTTAATTTTAGTGATTACCGATTTTTGATATAATATATTTGTCATTCGTTTATAGTCTTTTAACTCTGTGGCTTACTGACGAAGAAACAAGAAATTTGGTGATGGACAAGAATCATATTGAGGATATTTACATCGTATAAACCATAATTCAATGTGAAAATGGTAAATATAAATAAATTCTAGCTTGATCATATATTTTAATTATTACCTATTTTATAAAAAATTATGTCATGGATTATAGCCTTTTACCTTTGTTTTTTGGTGGGGAAAAACCTAAAATTATGTGGAGTAGAAAAATAAAATAAAATTTAATTTTTTACATTTACTATTGTCTATTATGTTTTTTTCATAGTGATAAAAAAACCTAAAACTTTGGGATGGTGAAGAAACATATTGAATATTTTTAGATGTAATATACCATAAGTCAATTCGAATTCGATGAATATAAAAAATATTGAACTTTATTATTTAATTTTAATTTTTATGCATATGTATAAATTATGGGTCATCCATTTGTAGTCTCTTAACTTAGTTTCTTAGAGGTTAAGAAACCAAAATTTTGGTGATGGAGAAGAAGTAAAATATAGAATTCTTTTACATCTATTATACCATAATATAATGTGATTATGGTGAACACAAATAAAATTGAGCTTAAATATTTAATTTTAGTGATTACCCATATTTGATATAATATATTTGTCATTCGTTTATAGTCTTTTAACTCTGTGGCTTACTGACGAAGAAATAAGAAATTTGGTGATGGAGAAGAATCATATTGAATATATTTACATCTAATAAACCATAATTCAATGTGAAAATGGTATATATAAATAAATTCTAGGTTGATCATTAATTTTAATTATTGCCTATTTTATAAAAAACTATGTCATGAATTATAGCCTTTTACCTTTGTTTTTTGACGGGGAAAAACTTAAAATTATGTGGAGTAGAAAAATAAAATATAATTTAATTTTTTACATCTACTATAGTCAATTATGTTTTTTGCATAGTGATATAAAACCTAAAACTTTGGGATGGTGAAGAAACATATTGAATATTTTTAGATGTAATATACAATAAGTCAATTTGAAGTCGATGAATATAAAAAATATTGAGCTTTATTATTTAATTTTAATGTTTATGCATATGTATAAATTATGGGTCATTCATTTGTAGTCTCTTAACTTAGTTTCTTAGAGGTTAAGAAACCAAAATTTTGGTGATGGAGATGAAGTAAAATATAGAATATTTTTACATCTATTAAACCATAATACAATGTGATTATGGTGAACACAAATAAATTTGAGCTTAAATATTTAATTTTAGTGATTACCGATTTTTGATATAATATATTTGTCATTCGTTTATAGTCTTTAAACTCTGTGGCTTACTGACGAAGAAACAAGAAATTTGGTGATGGACAAGAATCATATTAAGGATATTTACATCGTATAAACCATAATTCAATGTGAAAATGGTAAATATAAATAAATTCTAGCTTGATCATATATTTTAATTATTACCTATTTTATAAAAAATTATGTCATGGATTATAGCCTTTTACCTTTGTTTTTTGGTGGGGAAAAACCTAAAATTATGTGGAGTAGAAAAATAAAATATAATTTAATTTTTTACATTTACTATAGTCTATTATGTTTTTTTTCATAGTGATAAAAAAACCAAAAACTTTGGGATGGTGAAGAAACATATTGAATATTTTTAGATGTAATATACCATAAGTCAATTCGAATTCGATGAATATAAAAAATATTGAACTTTATTATTTAATTTTAATTTTTATGCATATGTATAAATTATGGGTCATTCATTTGTAGTCTCTTAACTTAGTTTCTTAGAGGTTAAGAAACCAAAATTTTGGTGATGGAGAAGAAGTAAAATATAGAATTCTTTTACATCTATTATACCATAATACAATGTGATTATGGTGAACACAAAAAAAATTTGAGCTTAAATATTTAATTTTAGTGATTACCAATTTTTGATATAATATATTTATCATTCGTTTATAGTCTTTTAACTCTGTGGCTTACTGACGAAGAAATAAGAAATTTGGTGATGGAGAAGAATCATATTGAATATGTTTACATCTAATAAACCATAATTCAATGTGAAAATGGTATATATAAATAAATTCTAGGTTGATCATTAATTTTAATTATTGCCTATTTTATAAAAAACTATGTCATGAATTATAGCCTTTTACCTTTGTTTTTTGACGGGGAAAAACTTAAAATTATGTGGAGTAGAAAAATAAAATATAATTTAATTTTTTACATCTACTATAGTCAATTATGTTTTTTGCATAGTGATATAAAACCTAAAACTTTGGGATGGTGAAGAAACATATTGAATATTTTTAGATGTAATATACAATAAGTCAATTTGAAGTCGATGAATATAAAAAAATTATGAGCTTTATTATTTAATTTTAATGTTTATGCATATGTATAAATTATGGGTCATTCATTTGTAGTCTCTTAACTTAGTTTCTTAGAGGTTAAGAAACCAAAATTTTGGTGATGGAGATGAAGTAAAATATAGAATATTTTTACATCTATTAAACCATAATACAATGTGATTATGGTGAACACAAATAAATTTGAGCTTAAATATTTAATTTTAGTGATTACCGATTTTTGATATAATATATTTGTCATTCGTTTATAGTCTTTTAACTCTGTGGCTTACTGACGAAGAAACAAGAAATTTGGTGATGGACAAGAATCATATTAAGGATATTTACATCGTATAAACCATAATTCAATGTGAAAATGGTAAATATAAATAAATTCTAGCTTGATCATATATTTTAATTATTACCTATTTTATAAAAAATTATGTCATGGATTATAGCCTTTTACCTTTGTTTTTTGGTGGGGAAAAACCTAAAATTATGTGGAGTAGAAAAATAAAATAAAATTTAATTTTTTACATTTACTATTGTCTATTATGTTTTTTTCATAGTGATAAAACCTAAAACTTTGGGATGGTGAAGAAACATATTGAATATTTTTAGATGTAATATACCATAAGTCAATTCGAATTCGATGAATATAAAAAATATTGAAATTTATTATTTAATTTTAATTTTTATGCATATGTATAAATTATGGGTCATTCATTTGTAGTCTCTTAACTTAGTTTCTTAGAGGTTAAGAAACCAAAATTTTGGTGATGGAGAAGAAGTAAAATATAGAATTCTTTTACATCTATTATACCATAATACAATGTGATTATGGTGAACACAAAAAAAATTTGAGCTTAAATATTTAATTTTAGTGATTACCCATTTTTGATATAATATATTTGTCATTCATTTATAGTCTTTTAACTCTGTGGCTTACTGACGAAGAAATAAGAAATTTGGTGATGGAGAAGAATCATATTGAATATATTTACATCTAATAAACCATAATTCAATGTGAAAATGGTAAATATAAATAAATTCTAGGTTGATCATTAATTTTAATTATTGCCTATTTTATAAAAAATGATGTCATGAATTATAGCCTTTTACCTTTGTTTTTTGACGGGGAAAAACCTAAAATTATGTGGAGTAGAAAAATAAAATATAATTTAATTTTTTACATCTACTATAGTCAATTATGTTTTTTGCATAGCGATATAAAACCTAAAACTTTGGGATGGTGAAGAAACATATTGAATATTTTTAGATGTAATATACCATAAGTCAATTTGAAGTCGATGAATATAAAAAATATTGAGCTTTATTATTTAATTCTAATTGTTATGCATATGTATAAATAATGGGTCATTCATTTGTAGTCTCTTAACTTAGTTTCTTAGAGTTTAAGAAACCAAAATTTTGGTGATGGAGAAGAAGTAAAATATAGAATATTTTTACATCTATTAAACCATAATACAATGTGATTATGGTGAACACAAATAAATTTGAGCTTAAATATTTAATTTTAGTGATTACCCATTTTTTATATAATATATTTGTCATTCGTTTATAGTCTTTTAACTCTGTGGCTTACTGACGAAGAAACAAGAAATTTGGTGATGGACAAGAATCATATTGAGGATATTTACATCGTATAAACCATAATTCAATGTGAAAATGGTAAATATAAATAAATTCTAGCTTGATCATATATTTTAATTATTACCTATTTTATAAAAAATTATGTCATGGATTATAGCCTTTTACCTTTGTTTTTTGGTGGGGAAAAACCTAAAATTATGTGGAGTAGAAAAATAAAATATAATTTAATTTTTTACATTTAATATAGTCTATTATGTTTTTTTCATAGTGATAAAAAAACCTAAAACTTTGGGATGGTGAAGAAAAATATTGAATATTTTTAGATGTAATATACCATAAGTCAATTTGAAGTCGATGAATATTAAAAATATTGAGCTTTATTATTTAATTTTAATGTTTATGCATATGTATAAATTATGGGTCATTCATTTGTAGTCTCTTAACTTAGTTACTTAGAGGTTAAGAAACCAAAATTTTGGTGATGGAGAAGAAGTAAAATATAGAATTCTTTTACATCTATTATACCATAATACAATGTTATTATGGTGAACACAAAAAAAATTTGAGATTAAATATTTAATTTTAGTGATTACCCATTTTTGATATAATATATTTGTCATTCATTTATAGTCTTTTAACTCTGTGGCTTACTGACTAAGAAATAAGAAATTTGGTGATGGAGAAGAATCATATTGAATATATTTACATCTAATAAACCATAATTCAATGTGAAAATGGTAAATATAAATAAATTCTAGGTTGATCATTAATATTAATTATTACCTATTTTATAAAAAATTATGTCATGAATTATAGCCTTTTACCTTTGTTTTTTGACGGGGAAAAACCTAAAATTATGTGTAGTAGAAAAATAAAATATAATTTAATTTTTTACATCTACTATAGTCTATTATGTTTTTTGCATAGTGATAAAAAACCTAAAACTTTGGGATGGTGAAGAAACATATTGAATATTTTTAGATGTAATATACCATAAGTCAATTTGAAGTCGATGAATATAAAAAATATTGAGCTTTATTATTTAATTTTAATGTTTATGCATATGTATAAATTATGGGTCATTCATTTGTAGTCTCTTAACTTAGTTTCTTAGAGGTTAAGAAACCAAAATTTTGGTGATGGAGATGAAGTAAAATATAGAATATTTTTACATCTATTAAACCATAATACAATGTGATTATGGTGAACACAAATAAATTTGAGCTTAAATATTTAATTTTAGTGATTACCCATTTTTGATATAATATATTTGTCATTCGTTTATAGTCTTTTAACTCTGTGACTTACTGACGAAGAAACAAGAAATTTGGTGATGGAGAAGAATCATATTGAGGATATTTACATCGTATAAACCATAATTCAATGTGAAAATGGTAAATATAAATAAATTCTAGCTTGATCATATATTTTAATTATTACCTATTTTATAAAAAATTATGTCATGGATTATAACCTTTTACCTTTGTTTTTTGGTGGGGAAAAACCTAAAATTATGTGGAGTAGAAAAATAAAATATAATTTAATTTTTTACATTTACTATAGTCTATTATGTTTTTTGCATACTGATAAAAAAACCTAAAACTTTGGGATGGTGAAGAAACATATTGAATATTTTTAGATGTAATATACCATAAGTCAATTCGAATTCGATGAATATAAAAAATATTGAACTTTATTATTTAATTTTAATTTTTATGCATATGTATAAATTATGGGTCATTCATTTGTAGTCTCTTAACTTAGTTTCTTAGAGGTTAAGAAACCAAAATTTTGGTGATGGAGAAGAAGTAAAATATAGAATTCTTTTACATCTATTATACCATAATACAATGTGATTATGGTGAACACAAAAAAAATTTGAGCTTAAATATTTAATTTTAGTGATTACCCATTTTTGATATAATATATTTGTCATTCATTTATAGTCTTTTAACTCTGTGGCTTACTGACGAAGAAATAAGAAATTTGGTGATGGAGAAGAATCATATTGAATATATTTACATCTAATAAACCATAATTCAATGTGAAAATGGTAAATATAAATAAATTCTAGGTTGATCATTAATTTTAATTATTGCCTATTTTATAAAAAATGATGTCATGAATTATAGCCTTTTACCTTTGTTTTTTGACGGGGAAAAACCTAAAATTATGTGGAGTAGAAAAATAAAATATAATTTAATTTTTTACATCTACTATAGTCAATTATGTTTTTTGCATAGCGATATAAAACCTAAAACTTTGGGATGGTGAAGAAACATATTGAATATTTTTAGATGTAATATACCATAAGTCAATTTGAAGTCGATGAATATAAAAAATATTGAGCTTTATTATTTAATTCTAATTGTTATGCATATGTATAAATAATGGGTCATTCATTTGTAGTCTCTTAACTTAGTTTCTTAGAGTTTAAGAAACCAAAATTTTGGTGATGGAGAAGAAGTAAAATATAGAATATTTTTACATCTATTAAACCATAATACAATGTGATTATGGTGAACACAAATAAATTTGAGCTTAAATATTTAATTTTAGTGATTACCCATTTTTTATATAATATATTTGTCATTCGTTTATAGTCTTTTAACTCTGTGGCTTACTGACGAAGAAACAAGAAATTTGGTGATGGACAAGAATCATATTGAGGATATTTACATCGTATAAACCATAATTCAATGTGAAAATGGTAAATATAAATAAATTCTAGCTTGATCATATATTTTAATTATTACCTATTTTATAAAAAATTATGTCATGGATTATAGCCTTTTACCTTTGTTTTTTGGTGGGGAAAAACCTAAAATTATGTGGAGTAGAAAAATAAAATATAATTTAATTTTTTACATTTAATATAGTCTATTATGTTTTTTTCATAGTGATAAAAAAACCTAAAACTTTGGGATGGTGAAGAAAAATATTGAATATTTTTAGATGTAATATACCATAAGTCAATTTGAAGTCGATGAATATTAAAAATATTGAGCTTTATTATTTAATTTTAATGTTTATGCATATGTATAAATTATGGGTCATTCATTTGTAGTCTCTTAACTTAGTTACTTAGAGGTTAAGAAACCAAAATTTTGGTGATGGAGAAGAAGTAAAATATAGAATTCTTTTACATCTATTATACCATAATACAATGTTATTATGGTGAACACAAAAAAAATTTGAGATTAAATATTTAATTTTAGTGATTACCCATTTTTGATATAATATATTTGTCATTCATTTATAGTCTTTTAACTCTGTGGCTTACTGACTAAGAAATAAGAAATTTGGTGATGGAGAAGAATCATATTGAATATATTTACATCTAATAAACCATAATTCAATGTGAAAATGGTAAATATAAATAAATTCTAGGTTGATCATTAATATTAATTATTACCTATTTTATAAAAAATTATGTCATGAATTATAGCCTTTTACCTTTGTTTTTTGACGGGGAAAAACCTAAAATTATGTGTAGTAGAAAAATAAAATATAATTTAATTTTTTACATCTACTATAGTCTATTATGTTTTTTGCATAGTGATAAAAAACCTAAAACTTTGGGATGGTGAAGAAACATATTGAATATTTTTAGATGTAATATACCATAAGTCAATTTGAAGTCGATGAATATAAAAAATATTGAGCTTTATTATTTAATTTTAATGTTTATGCATATGTATAAATTATGGGTCATTCATTTGTAGTCTCTTAACTTAGTTTCTTAGAGGTTAAGAAACCAAAATTTTGGTGATGGAGATGAAGTAAAATATAGAATATTTTTACATCTATTAAACCATAATACAATGTGATTATGGTGAACACAAATAAATTTGAGCTTAAATATTTAATTTTAGTGATTACCCATTTTTGATATAATATATTTGTCATTCGTTTATAGTCTTTTAACTCTGTGACTTACTGACGAAGAAACAAGAAATTTGGTGATGGAGAAGAATCATATTGAGGATATTTACATCGTATAAACCATAATTCAATGTGAAAATGGTAAATATAAATAAATTCTAGCTTGATCATATATTTTAATTATTACCTATTTTATAAAAAATTATGTCATGGATTATAACCTTTTACCTTTGTTTTTTGGTGGGGAAAAACCTAAAATTATGTGGAGTAGAAAAATAAAATATAATTTAATTTTTTACATTTACTATAGTCTATTATGTTTTTTGCATACTGATAAAAAAACCTAAAACTTTGGGATGGTGAAGAAACATATTGAATATTTTTAGATGTAATATACCATAAGTCAATTCGAATTCGATGAATATAAAAAATATTGAACTTTATTATTTAATTTTAATTTTTATGCATATGTATAAATTATGGGTCATTCATTTGTAGTCTCTTAACTTAGTTTCTTAGAGGTTAAGAAACCAAAATTTTGGTGATGGAGAAGAAGTAAAATATAGAATTCTTTTACATCTATTATACCATAATACAATGTGATTATGGTGAACACAAAAAAAATTTGAGCTTAAATATTTAATTTTAGTGATTACCCATTTTTGATATAATATATTTGTCATTCATTTATAGTCTTTTAACTCTGTGGCTTACTGACTAAGAAATAAGAAATTTGGTGATGGAGAAGAATCATATTGAATATATTTACATCTAATAAACCATAATTCAATGTGAAAATGGTAAATATAAATAAATTCTAGGTTGATCATTAATATTAATTATTACCTATTTTATAAAAAATTATGTCATGAATTATAGCCTTTTACCTTTGTTTTTTGACGGGGAAAAACCTAAAATTATGTGTAGTAGAAAAATAAAATATAATTTAATTTTTTACATCTACTATAGTCTATTATGTTTTTTGCATAGTGATAAAAAACCTAAAACTTTGGGATGGTGAAGAAACATATTGAATATTTTTAGATGTAATATACCATAAGTCAATTTGAAGTCGATGAATATAAAAAATATTGAGCTTTATTATTTAATTTTAATGTTTATGCATATGTATAAATTATGGGTCATTCATTTGTAGTCTCTTAACTTAGTTTCTTAGAGGTTAAGAAACCAAAATTTTGGTGATGGAGATGAAGTAAAATATAGAATATTTTTACATCTATTAAACCATAATACAATGTGATTATGGTGAACACAAATAAATTTGAGCTTAAATATTTAATTTTAGTGATTACCCATTTTTGATATAATATATTTGTCATTCGTTTATAGTCTTTTAACTCTGTGACTTTCTGACGAAGAAACAAGAAATTTGGTGATGGAGAAGAATCATATTGAGGATATTTACATCGTATAAACCATAATTCAATGTGAAAATGGTAAATATAAATAAATTCTAGCTTGATCATATATTTTAATTATTACCTATTTTATAAAAAATTATGTCATGGATTATAACCTTTTACCTTTGTTTTTTGGTGGGGAAAAACCTAAAATTATGTGGAGTAGAAAAATAAAATATAATTTAATTTTTTACATTTACTATAGTCTATTATGTTTTTTGCATACTGATAAAAAAACCTAAAACTTTGGGATGGTGAAGAAACATATTGAATATTTTTAGATGTAATATACCATAAGTCAATTCGAATTCGATGAATATAAAAAATATTGAACTTTATTATTTAATTTTAATTTTTATGCATATGTATAAACTATGGGTCATTCATTTGTAGTCTCTTAACTTAGTTTCTTAGAGGTTAAGAAACCAAAATTTTGGTGATGGAGAAGAAGTAAAATATAGAATTCTTTTACATCTATTATACCATAATACAATGTGATTATGGTGAACACAAAAAAAAATTGAGCTTAAATATTTAATTTTAGTGATTACCCATTTTTGATATAATATATTTGTCATTCATTTATAGTCTTTTAACTCTGTGGCTTACTTACGAAGAAATAAGAAATTTGGTGATGGAGAAGAATCATATTGAATATATTTACATCTAATAAACCATAATTCAATGTGAAAATGGTAAATATAAATAAATTCTAGGTTGATCATTAATTTTAATTATTGCCTATTTTATAAAAAATTATGTCATGAATTATATCCTTTTACCTTTGTTTTTGGACGGGGAAGAACCTAAAATTATGTGGAGTAGAAAAATAAAATATAATTTAATTTTTTACATCTACTATAGTCAATTATGTTTTTTGCATAGTGATATAAAACCTAAAACTTTGGGATGGTGAAGAAACATATTGAATATTTTTAGATTTAATATACCATAAGTCAATTTGAAGTCGATGAATATAAAAAATATTGAGCTTTATTATTTAATTCTAATTGTTATGCATATGTATAAATAATGGGTCATTCATTTGTAGTCTCTTAACTTAGTTTCTTAGAGTTTAAGAAACCAAAATTTTGGTGATGGAGAAGAAGTAAAATATAGAATATTTTTACATCTATTAAACCATAATACAATGTGATTATGGTGAACACAAATAAATTTGAGCTTAAATATTTAATTTTAGTGATTACCCATTTTTGATATAATATATTTGTCATTCGTTTATATTCTTTTAACTCTGTGGCTTACTGACGAAGAAACAAGAAATTTGGTGATGGACAAGAATCATATTGAGGATATTTACATCGTATAAACCATAATTCAATGTGAAAATGGTAAATATAAATAAATTCTAGCTTGATCATATATTTTAATTATTACCTATTTTATAAAAAATTATGTCATGGATTATAGCCTTTTACCTTTGTTTTTTGGTGGGGAAAAACCTAAAATTATGTGGAGTAGAAAAATAAAATATAATTTAATTTTTTACATTTACTATAGTCTATTATGTTTTTTGCATACTGATAAAAAAACCTAAACTTTTGGGATGGTGAAGAAACATATTGAATATTTTTAGATGTAATATACCATAAGTCAATTCGAATTCGATGAATATAAAAAATATTTAACTTTATTATTTAATTTTAATTTTTATGCATATGTATATATTATGGGTCATTCATTTGTAGTCTCTTAACTTAGTTTCTTAGAGGTTAAGAAACCAAAATTTTGGTGATGGAGAAGAAGTAAAATATAGAATTCTTTTACATCTATTATACCATAATACAATGTGATTATGGTGAACACAAAAAAAATTTGAGCTTAAATATTTAATTTTAGTGATTACCCATTTTTGATATAATATATTTGTCATTCATTTATAGTCTTTTAACTCTGTGGCTTACTGACGATGAAATAAGAAATTTGGTGATGGAGAAGAATCATATTGAATATATTTACATCTAATAAACCATAATTCAATGTGAAAATGGTAAATATAAATAAATTCTAGGTTGATCATTAATATTAATTATTACCTATTTTATAAAAAATTATGTCATGAATTATAGCCTTTTACCTTTGTTTTTTGACGGGGAAAAACCTAAAATTATGTGGAGTAGAAAAATAAAATCTAATTTAATTTTTTACATCTACTATAGTCTATTATGTTTTTTGCATAGTGATAAAAAACCTAAAACTTTGGGATGGTGAAGAAACATATTGAATATTTTTAGATGTAATATACCATAAGTCAATTTGAAGTCGATGAATATAAAAAATATTGAGCTTTATTATTTAATTTTAATGTTTATGCATATGTATAAATTATGGGTCATTCATTTGTAGTCTGTTAACTTAGTTTCTTAGAGGTTAAGAAACCAAAATTTTGGTGATGGAGATGAAGTAAAATATAGAATTTTTTTACATCTATTAGACCATAATCCAATGTGATTATGGTTAACACAAATAAAATTGAGCTTAAATATTTAATTTTAGTGATTACCCATTTTTGATATAATATATTTGTCATTCATTTATAGTCTTTTAACTCTGTGGCTTACTGACGAAGAAACAAGAAATTTGGTGATGGAGAAGAATCATATTGAGGATATTTACATCTTATAAACCATAATTCAATGTGAAAATGGTAAATATAAATAAATTCTAGCTTGATCATATATTTTAATTATTACCTATTTTATAAAAAATTATGTCATGAATTATAGCCATTTACCTTTGTTTTTTGACGGGGAAAAATCTAAAATTATGTGGATTAGAAAAATAAAATCTAATTTAATTTTTTACATCTACTATAGTCTATTATGTTTTTTGCATACTGATAAAAAACCTAAAACTTTGGGATGGTGAAGAAACATATTGAATATTTTTAGATGTAATATACCATAAGTCAATTTGAAGTCGATGAATATAAAAAATATTGAGCTTTATTATTTAATATTAATAGTTATGCATATGTATAAATTTTGGGTCATTTATTTGTAGTCTCTTAACTTAGTTTCTTAGAGGTTAAGAAACCAAAATTTTGGTGATGGAGAAGAAGTAACATATAGAATTTTTTTACATCTATTATACCATAATCCAATGTGATTATGGTGAACACAAATAAAATTGAGCTTAAATATTTAATTTTAGTAATTACCCATTTTGGATATAATATATTTGTCATTCATTTATAGTCTGTTAACTCTGTGGCTTACTGACGAAGAAACAAGAAATTTGGTGATGGAGAAGAATCATATTGAATATATTTACATCTAATAAACCAAAATTCAATGTGAAAATGGTAAATATAAATAAATTCTAGGTGGATCATATATTTTAATTATTACCTATTTTATAAAAAATTATGTCATGAATTATAGCCTTTTTACCTTTGTTTTTTGACGGGGAAAAACCTAAAATTATGTGGAGTAGAAAAATAAAATCTAATTTAATTTTTTACATATACTATAGTCTATTATGTTTTTTGCATAGTGATAAAAATCCTAAAACTTTGGGATGGTGAAGAAACATATTGAATATTTTTAGATGTAATATACCATTAGTCAATTTGAAGTCGATGAATATAAAAAATATTGAGCTTTATTATTTAATTTTAATTGTTATGCATATGTATAAATTATGGGTCATTCATTTTTATTCTCTTAACTTAGTTTCTTAGAGGTTAAGAAACCAAAATTTTGGTGATGGAGAAGAAGTAAAATATATAATTTTTTTACATCTATTATACCATAATCCAATGTGATTATGGTGAACACAAATAAAATCGAGCTTAAATATTTAATTTTAGTGATTACCCATTTTTGATATAATATATTTGTCATTCATTTATAGTCTTTTAACTCTGTGGCTTACTGACGAAGAAACAAGAAATTTGGTGATGGAGAAGAATCATATTGAATATATTTACATCTAATAAACCATAATTCAATGTGAAAATGGTAAATATAAATAAATTCTAGGTTGATCATTAATTTTAATTATTACCTATTTTATAAAAAATTATGTCATGAATTATAGCCTTTTACCTTTGTTTTTTGACGGGGAAAAACCTAAAATTATGTGGAGTAGAAAAATAAAATCTAATTTAATTTTTTACATCTACTATAGTCTATTATGTTTTTTGCATACTGATAAAAAACCTAAAACTTTGGGATGGTGAAGAAACATATTGAATATTTTTAGATGTAATATACCATAAGTCAATTTGAAGTCGATGAATATAAAAAATATTGAGCTTTATTATTTAATTTTAATAGTTATGCATATGTATAAATTTTGGGTCATTTATTTGTAGTCTCTTAACTTAGTTTCTTAGAGGTTAAGAAACCAAAATTTTGGTGATGGAGAAGAAGTAACATATAGAATTTTTTTACATCTATTATACCATAATCCAATGTGATTATGGTGAACACAAATAAAATTTAGCTTAAATATTTAATTTTAGTAATTACCCATTTTGGATATAATATATTTGTCATTCATTTATAGTCTGTTAACTCTGTGGCTTACTGACGAAGAAACAAGAAATTTGGTGATGGAGAAGAATCATATTGAATATATTTACATCTAATAAACCAAAATTCAATGTGAAAATGGTAAATATAAATAAATTCTAGGTGGATCATATATTTTAATTATTACCTATTTTATAAAAAATTATGTCATGAATTATAGCCTTTTTACCTTTGTTTTTTGACGGGGAAAAACCTAAAATTATGTGGAGTAGAAAAATAAAATCTAATTTAATTTTTTACATATACTATAGTCTATTATGTTTTTTGCATAGTGATAAAAATCCTAAAACTTTGGGATGGTGAAGAAACATATTGAATATTTTTAGATGTAATATACCATTAGTCAATTTGAAGTCGATGAATATAAAAAATATTGAGCTTTATTATTTAATTTTAATTGTTATGCATATGTATAAATTATGGGTCATTCATTTTTATTCTCTTAACTTAGTTTCTTAGAGGTTAAGAAACCAAAATTTTGGTGATGGAGAAGAAGTAAAATATAGAATTTTTTTACATCTATTATACCATAATCCAATGTGATTATGGTGAACACAAATAAAATCGAGCTTAAATATTTAATTTTAGTGATTACCCATTTTTGATATAATATATTTGTCATTCATTTATAGTCTTTTAACTCTGTGGCTTACTGACGAAGAAACAAGAAATTTGGTGATGGAGAAGAATCATATTGAATATATTTACATCTAATAAACCATAATTCAATGTGAAAATGGTAAATATAAATAAATTCTAGGTTGATCATTAATTTTAATTATTACCTATTTTATAAAAAATTATGTCATGAATTATAGCCTTTTACCTTTGTTTTTTGACGGGGAAAAACCTAAAATTATGTGGAGTAGAAAAATAAAATCTAATTTAATTTTTTACATCTACTATAGTCTATTATGTTTTTTGCATAGTGATAAAAAACCTAAAACTTTGGGATGGTGAAGAAACATATTGAATATTTTTAGATGTAATATACCATAAGTCAATTTGAAGTCGATGAATATAAAAAATATTGAGCTTTATTATTTAATTTTAATAGTTATGCATATGTATAAATTTTGGGTCATTTATTTGTAGTCTCTTAACTTAGTTTCTTAGAGGTTAAGAAACCAAAATTTTGGTGATGGAGAAGAAGTAACATATAGAATTTTTTTACATCTATTATACCATAATCCAATGTGATTATGGTGAACACAAATAAAATTGAGCTTAAATATTTAATTTTAGTAATTACCCATTTTTGATATAATATATTTGTCATTCATTTATAGTCTGTTAACTCTGTGGCTTACTGACGAAGAAACAAGAAATTTGGTGATGGAGAAGAATCATATTGAATATATTTACATCTAATAAACCAAAATTCAATGTGAAAATGGTAAATATAAATAAATTCTAGGTGGATCATATATTTTAATTATTACCTATTTTATAAAAAATTATGTCATGAATTATAGCCTTTTTACCTTTGTTTTTTGACGGGGAAAAATCTAAAATTATGTGGAGTAGAAAAATAAAATCTAATTTAATTTTTTACATCTACTATAGTCTATTATGTTTTTTGCATAGTGATAAAAATCCTAAAACTTTGGGATGGTGAAGAAACATATTGAATATTTTTAGATGTAATATACCATTAGTCAATTTGAAGTCGATGAATATAAAAAATATTGAGCTTTATTATTTAATTTTAATTGTTATGCATATGTATAAATTATGGGTCATTCATTTTTATTCTCTTAACTTAGTTTCTTAGAGGTTAAGAAACCAAAATTTTGGTGATGGAGAAGAAGTAAAATATAGAATTTTTTTACATCTATTATACCATAATCCAATGTGATTATGGTGAACACAAATAAAATCGAGCTTAAATATTTAATTTTAGTGATTACCCATTTTTGATATAATATATTTGTCATTCATTTATAGTCTTTTAACTCTGTGGCTTACTGACGAAGAAATAAGAAATTTGGTGATGGAGAAGAATCATATTGAATATATTTACATCTAATAAACCATAATTAAATGTGAAAATGGTAAATATAAATAAATTCTAGGTTGATCATTAATTTTAATTATTACCTATTTTATAAAAAATTATGTCATGAATTATAGCCTTTTACCTTTGTTTTTTGACGGGGAAAAACCTAAAATTATGTGGAGTAGAAAAATAAAATCTAATTTAATTTTTTACATCTACTATAGTCTATTATGTTTTTTGCATAGTGATAAAAAACCTAAAACTTTGGGATGGTGAAGAAACATATTGAATATTTTTAGATGTAATATACCATAAGTCAATTTGAAGTCGATGAATATAAAAAATATTGAGCTTTATTATTTAATTTTAATTGTTATGCATATGTATAAATTATGGGTCATTCATTTGTAGTCTCTTAACTTACTTTCTTAGAGTTTAAGAAACCAAAATTTTGGTGATGGAGAAGAAGTAAAATATAGAATTTTTTTACATCTATTAGACCATAATACAGTGTGATTATGGTGAACACAAATTAAATTGAGCTTAAATATTTAATTTTAGTGATTACCCATTTTTGATATAATATATTTGTCATTCATTTATAGTCTTTTAACTCTGTGGCTTACTGACGATGAAATAAGAAATTTGGTGATGGAGAAGAATCATATTGAATATATTTACATCTAATAAACCATAATTCAATGTGAAAATGGTAAATATAAATAAATTCTAGGTTGATCATTAATATTAATTATTACCTATTTTATAAAAAATTATGTCATGAATTATAGCCTTTTACCTTTGTTTTTTGACGGGGAAAAACCTAAAATTATGTGGAGTAGAAAAATAAAATCTAATTTAATTTTTTACATCTACTATAGTCTATTATGTTTTTTGCATAGTGATAAAAAACCTAAAACTTTGGGATGGTGAAGAAACATATTGAATATTTTTAGATGTAATATACCATAAGTCAATTTGAAGTCGATGAATATAAAAAATATTGAGCTTTATTATTTAATTTTAATGTTTATGCATATGTATAAATTATGGGTCATTCATTTGTAGTCTGTTAACTTAGTTTCTTAGAGGTTAAGAAACCAAAATTTTGGTGATGGAGATGAAGTAAAATATAGAATTTTTTTACATCTATTAGACCATAATCCAATGTGATTATGGTTAACACAAATAAAATTGAGCTTAAATATATAATTTTAGTGATTACCCATTTTTGATATAATATATTTGTCATTCATTTATAGTCTTTTAACTCTGTGGCTTACTGACGAAGAAACAAGAAATTTGGTGATGGAGAAGAATCATATTGAGGATATTTACATCTTATAAACCATAATTCAATGTGAAAATGGTAAATATAAATAAATTCTAGCTTGATCATATATTTTAATTATTACCTATTTTATAAAAAATTATGTCATGAATTATAGCCATTTACCTTTGTTTTTTGACGGGGAAAAAATCTAAAATTATGTGGATTAGAAAAATAAAATCTAATTTAATTTTTTACATCTACTATAGTCTATTATGTTTTTTGCATACTGATAAAAAACCTAAAACTTTGGGATGGTGAAGAAACATATTGAATATTTTTAGATGTAATATACCATAAGTCAATTTGAAGTCGATGAATATAAAAAATATTGAGCTTTATTATTTAATTTTAATAGTTATGCATATGTATAAATTTTGGGTCATTTATTTGTAGTCTCTTAACTTAGTTTCTTAGAGGTTAAGAAACCAAAATTTTGGTGATGGAGAAGAAGTAACATATAGAATTTTTTTACATCTATTATACCATAATCCAATGTGATTATGGTGAACACAAATAAAATTGAGCTTAAATATTTAATTTTAGTAATTACCCATTTTGGATATAATATATTTGTCATTCATTTATAGTCTGTTAACTCTGTGGCTTACTGACGAAGAAACAAGAAATTTGGTGATGGAGAAGAATCATATTGAATATATTTACATCTAATAAACCAAAATTCAATGTGAAAATGGTAAATATAAATAAATTCTAGGTGGATCATATATTTTAATTATTACCTATTTTATAAAAAATTATGTCATGAATTATAGCCTTTTTACCTTTGTTTTTTGACGGGGAAAAACCTAAAATTATGTGGAGTAGAAAAATAAAATCTAATTTAATTTTTTACATATTCTATAGTCTATTATGTTTTTTGCATAGTGATAAAAATCCTAAAACTTTGGGATGGTGAAGAAACATATTGAATATTTTTAGATGTAATATACCATTAGTCAATTTGAAGTCGATGAATATAAAAAATATTGAGCTTTATTATTTAATTTTAATTGTTATGCATATGTATAAATTATGGGTCATTCATTTTTATTCTCTTAACTTAGTTTCTTAGAGGTTAAGAAACCAAAATTTTGGTGATGGAGAAGAAGTAAAATATAGAATTTTTTTACATCTATTATACCATAATCCAATGTGATTATGGTGAACACAAATAAAATCGAGCTTAAATATTTAATTTTAGTGATTACCCATTTTTGATATAATATATTTGTCATTCATTTATAGTCTTTTAACTCTGTGGCTTACTGACGAAGAAACAAGAAATTTGGTGATGGAGAAGAATCATATTGAATATATTTACATCTAATAAACCATAATTCAATGTGAAAATGGTAAATATAAATAAATTCTAGGTTGATCATTAATTTTAATTATTACCTATTTTATAAAAAATTATGTCATGAATTATAGCCTTTTACCTTTGTTTTTTGACGGGGAAAAACCTAAAATTATGTGGAGTAGAAAAATAAAATCTAATTTAATTTTTTACATCTACTATAGTCTATTATGTTTTTTGCATAGTGATAAAAAACCTAAAACTTTGGGATGGTGAAGAAACATATTGAATTTTTTTAGATGTAATATACCATAAGTCAATTTGAAGTCGATGAATATAAAAAATATTGAGCTTTATTATTTAATTTTAATAGTTATGCATATGTATAAATTTTGGGTCATTTATTTGTAGTCTCTTAACTTAGTTTCTTAGAGGTTAAGAAACCAAAATTTTGGTGATGGAGAAGAAGTAACATATAGAATTTTTTTACATCTATTATACCATAATCCAATGTGATTATGGTGAACACAAATAAAATTGAGCTTAAATATTTAATTTTAGTAATTACCCATTTTTGATATAATATATTTGTCATTCATTTATAGTCTGTTAACTCTGTGGCTTACTGACGAAGAAACAAGAAATTTGGTGATGGAGAAGAATCATATTGAATATATTTACATCTAATAAACCAAAATTCAATGTGAAAATGGTAAATATAAATAAATTCTAGGTGGATCATATATTTTAATTATTACCTATTTTATAAAAAATTATGTCATGAATTATAGCCTTTTTACCTTTGTTTTTTGATGGGGAAAAATCTAAAATTATGTGGAGTAGAAAAATAAAATCTAATTTAATTTTTTACATCTACTATAGTCTATTATGTTTTTTGCATAGTGATAAAAATCCTAAAACTTTGGGATGGTGAAGAAACATATTGAATATTTTTAGATGTAATATACCATTAGTCAATTTGAAGTCGATGAATATAAAAAATATTGAGCTTTATTATTTAATTTTAATTGTTATGCATATGTATAAATTATGGGTCATTCATTTTTATTCTCTTAACTTAGTTTCTTAGAGGTTAAGAAACCAAAATTTTGGTGATGGAGAAGAAGTAAAATATAGAATTTTTTTACATCTATTATACCATAATCCAATGTGATTATGGTGAACACAAATAAAATCGAGCTTAAATATTTAATTTTAGTGATTACCCATTTTTGATATAATATATTTGTCATTCATTTATAGTCTTTTAACTCTGTGGCTTACTGACGAAGAAATAAGAAATTTGGTGATGGAGAAGAATCATATTGAATATATTTACATCTAATAAACCATAATTAAATGTGAAAATGGTAAATATAAATAAATTCTAGGTTGATCATTAATTTTAATTATTACCTATTTTATAAAAAATTATGTCATGAATTATAGCCTTTTACCTTTGTTTTTTGACGGGGAAAAACCTAAAATTATGTGGAGTAGAAAAATAAAATCTAATTTAATTTTTTACATCTACTATAGTCTATTATGTTTTTTGCATAGTGATAAAAAACCTAAAACTTTGGGATGGTGAAGAAACATATTGAATATTTTTAGATGTAATATACCATAAGTCAATTTGAAGTCGATGAATATAAAAAATATTGAGCTTTATTATTTAATTTTAATTGTTATGCATATGTATAAATTATGGGTCATTCATTTGTAGTCTCTTAACTTACTTTCTTAGAGTTTAAGAAACCAAAATTTTGGTGATGGAGAAGAAGTAAAATATAGAATTTTTTTACATCTATTAGACCATAATACAGTGTGATTATGGTGAACACAAATTAAATTGAGCTTAAATATTTAATTTTAGTGATTACCCATTTTTGATATAATATATTTGTCATTCATTTATAGTCTTTTAACTCTGTGGCTTACTGACGAAGAAATAAGAAATTTGGTGATGGAGAAGAATCATATTGAATATATTTACATCTAATAAATCATAATTCAATGTGAAAATGGTAAATATAAATAAATTCTAGGTTGATTATTAATTTTAATTATTACCTATTTTATAAAAAATTATGTCATGAATTATAGCCTTTTACCTTTGTTTTTTGACGTGGAAAAACCTAAAATTATGTGGAGTAGAAAAATTAAATATAATTTAATTTTTTACATCTACTATAGTCAATTATGTTTTTTGCATAGTGATAAAAAACCTATTACTTTGGGATGGTGAAGAAACATATTGAATATTTTTAGATGTAATATACCATTAGTCAATTTGAAGTCGATGAATATAAAAAATATTGAGCTTTATTATTTAATTTTAATGTTTATGCATATGTATAAATTATGGGTCATTCATTTGTAGTCTGTTAACTTAGTTTCTTAGAGGTTAAGAAACCAAAATTTTGGTGATGGAGATGAAGTAAAATATAGAATTTTTTTACATCTATTAGACCATAATCCAATGTGATTATGGTTAACACAAATAAAATTGAGCTTAAATATTTAATTTTAGTGATTACCCATTTTTGATATAATATATTTGTCATTCATTTATAGTCTTTTAACTCTGTGGCTTACTGACGAAGAAACAAGAAATTTGGTGATGGAGAAGAATCATATTGAGGATATTTACATCTTATAAACCATAATTCAATGTGAAAATGGTAAATATAAATAAATTCTAGCTTGATCATATATTTTAATTATTACCTATTTTATAAAAAATTATGTCATGAATTATAGCCATTTACCTTTGTTTTTTGACGGGGAAAAATCTAAAATTATGTGGATTAGAAAAATAAAATCTAATTTAATTTTTTACATCTACTATAGTCTATTATGTTTTTTGCATACTGATAAAAAACCTAAAACTTTGGGATGGTGAAGAAACATATTGAATATTTTTAGATGTAATATACCATAAGTCAATTTGAAGTCGATGAATATAAAAAATATTGAGCTTTATTATTTAATTTTAATAGTTATGCATATGTATAAATTTTGGGTCATTTATTTGTAGTCTCTTAACTTAGTTTCTTAGAGGTTAAGAAACCAAAATTTTGGTGATGGAGAAGAAGTAACATATAGAATTTTTTTACATCTATTATACCATAATCCAATGTGATTATGGTGAACACAAATAAAATTGAGCTTAAATATTTAATTTTAGTAATTACCCATTTTGGATATAATATATTTGTCATTCATTTATAGTCTGTTAACTCTGTGGCTTACTGACGAAGAAACAAGAAATTTGGTGATGGAGAAGAATCATATTGAATATATTTACATCTAATAAACCAAAATTCAATGTGAAAATGGTAAATATAAATAAATTCTAGGTGGATCATATATTTTAATTATTACCTATTTTATAAAAAATTATGTCATGAATTATAGCCTTTTTACCTTTGTTTTTTGACGGGGAAAAACCTAAAATTATGTGGAGTAGAAAAATAAAATCTAATTTAATTTTTTACATCTACTATAGTCTATTATGTTTTTTGCATAGTGATAAAAATCCTAAAACTTTGGGATGGTGAAGAAACATATTGAATATTTTTAGATGTAATATACCATTAGTCAATTTGAAGTCGATGAATATAAAAAATATTGAGCTTTATTATTTAATTTTAATTGTTATGCATATGTATAAATTATGGGTCATTCATTTTTATTCTCTTAACTTAGTTTCTTAGAGGTTAAGAAACCAAAATTTTGGTGATGGAGAAGAAGTAAAATATAGAATTTTTTTACATCTATTATACCATAATCCAATGTGATTATGGTGAACACAAATAAAATCGAGCTTAAATATTTAATTTTAGTGATTACCCATTTTTGATATAATATATTTGTCATTCATTTATAGTCTTTTAACTCTGTGGCTTACTGACGAAGAAACAAGAAATTTGGTGATGGAGAAGAATCATATTGAATATATTTACATCTAATAAACCATAATTCAATGTGAAAATGGTAAATATAAATAAATTCTAGGTTGATCATTAATTTTAATTATTACCTATTTTATAAAAAATTATGTCATGAATTATAGCCTTTTACCTTTGATTTTTGACGGGGAAAAACCTAAAATTATGTGGAGTAGAAAAATAAAATCTAATTTAATTTTTTACATCTACTATAGTCTATTATGTTTTTTGCATCGTGATAAAAAACCTAAAACTTTGGGATGGTGAAGAAACATATTGAATATTTTTAGATGTAATATACCATAAGTCAATTTGAAGTCGATGAATATAAAAAATATTGAGCTTTATTATTTAATTTTAATAGTTATGCATATGTATAAATTTTGGGTCATTTATTTGTAGTCTCTTAACTTAGTTTCTTAGAGGTTAAGAAACCAAAATTTTGGTGATGGAGAAGAAGTGACATATAGAATTTTTTTACATCTATTATACCATAATCCAATGTGATTATGGTGAACACAAATAAAATTGAGCTTAAATATTTAATTTTAGTAATTACCCATTTTTGATATAATATATTTGTCATTCATTTATAGTCTGTTAACTCTGTGGCTTACTGACGAAGAAACAAGAAATTTGGTGATGGAGAAGAATCATATTGAATATATTTACATCTAATAAACCAAAATTCAATGTGAAAATGGTAAATATAAATAAATTCTAGGTGGATCATATATTTTAATTGTTACCTATTTTATAAAAAATTATGTCATGAATTATAGCCTTTTTACCTTTGTTTTTTGACGGGGAAAAACCTAAAATTATGTGGAGTAGAAAAATAAAATCTAATTTAATTTATTACATCTACTATAGTCTATTATGTTTTTTGCATAGTGATAAAAATCCTAAAACTTTGGGATGGTGAAGAAACATATTGAATATTTTTAGATGTAATATACCATTAGTCAATTTGAAGTCGATGAATATAAAAAATATTGAGCTTTATTATTTAATTTTAATTGTTATGCATATGTATAAATTATGGGTCATTCATTTTTATTCTCTTAACTTAGTTTCTTAGAGGTTAAGAAACCAAAATTTTGGTGATGGAGAAGAAGTAAAATATAGAATTTTTTTACATCTATTATACCATAATCCAATGTGATTATGGTGAACACAAATAAAATCGAGCTTAAATATTTAATTTTAGTGATTACCCATTTTTGATATAATATATTTGTCATTCATTTATAGTCTTTTAACTCTGTGGCTTACTGACGAAGAAATAAGAAATTTGGTGATGGAGAAGAATCATATTGAATATATTTACATCTAATAAACCATAATTAAATGTGAAAATGGTAAATATAAATAAATTCTAGGTTGATCATTAATTTTAATTATTACCTATTTTATAAAAAATTATGTCATGAATTATAGCCTTTTACCTTTGTTTTTTGACGGGGAAAAACCTAAAATTATGTGGAGTAGAAAAATAAAATCTAATTTAATTTTTTACATCTACTATAGTCTATTATGTTTTTTGCATAGTGATAAAAAACCTAAAACATTGGGATGGTGAAGAAACATATTGAATATTTTTAGATGTAATATACCATAAGTCAATTTGAAGTCGATGAATATAAAAAATATTGAGCTTTATTATTTAATTTTAATTGTTATGCATATGTATAAATTATGGGTCATTCATTTGTAGTCTCTTAACTTACTTTCTTAGAGTTTAAGAAACCAAAATTTTGGTGATGGAGAAGAAGTAAAATATAGAATTTTTTTACATCTATTAGACCATAATACAGTGTGATTATGGTGAACACAAATTAAATTGAGCTTAAATATTTAATTTTAGTGATTACCCATTTTTGATATAATATATTTGTCATTCATTTATAGTCTTTTAACTCTGTGGCTTACTGACGAAGAAATAAGAAATTTGGTGATGGAGAAGAATCATATTGAATATATTTACATCTAATAAATCATAATTCAATGTGAAAATGGTAAATATAAATAAATTCTAGGTTGATCATTAATTTTAATTATTACCTATTTTATAAAAAATTATGTCATGAATTATAGCCTTTTACCTTTGTTTTTTGACGTGGAAAAACCTAAAATTATGTGGAGTAGAAAAATTAAATATAATTTAATTTTTTACATCTACTATAGTCAATTATGTTTTTTGCATAGTGATAAAAAACCTAAAACTTTGGGATGGTGAAGAAACATATTGAATATTTTTAGATGTAATATACCATTAGTCAATTTGAAGTCGATGAATATAAAAAATATTGAGCTTTATTATTTAATTTTAATGTTTATGCATATGTATAAATTATGGGTCATTCATTTGTAGTCTGTTAACTTAGTTTCTTAGAGGTTAAGAAACCAAAATTTTGGTGATGGAGATGAAGTAAAATATAGAATTTTTTTACATCTATTAGACCATAATACAGTGTGATTATGGTGAACACAAATAAAATTGAGCTTAAATATTTAATTTTAGTGATTACCCATTTTTGATATAATATATTTGTCATTCATTTATAGTCTTTTAACTCTGTGGCTTACTGACGAAGAAACAAGAAATTTGGTGATGGAGAAGAATCATATTGAATATATTTACAGCTAATAAACCATAATTCAATGTGAAAATGGTAAATATAAATAAATTCTAGCTTGATCATATATTTTAATTATTACCTATTTTATAAAAAATTATGTCATGAATTATAGCCTTTTACCTTTGTTTTTTGACGGGGAAAAACCTAAAATTATGTGGAGTAGAAAAATAAAATCTAATTTAATTTTTTACATCTACTATAGTCTATTATGTTTGTTGCATAGTGATAAAAATCCTAAAACTTTGGGATGGTGAAGAAACATATTGAATATTTTTAGATGTAATATACCATAAGTCAATTTGAAGTCGATGAATATAAAAAATATTGAGCTTTATTATTTAATTTTAATTGTTATGCATATGTATAAATTATGGGTCATTCATTTGTAGTCTCTTAACTTAGTTTCTTAGAGGTTAAGAAACCAAAATTTTGGTGATGGAGAAAAAGTAAAATATAGAATTTTTTTACATCTATTATACCATAATCCAATGTGATTATGGCGAACACAAATAAAATTGAGCTTAAATATTTAATTTTAGTGATTATCCATTTTTGATATAATATATTTGTCATTCAATTATAGTCTTTTAACTCTGTGGCTTACTGACGAAGAAACAAGAAATTTGGTGATGGAGAAGAATCATATTGAATATATTTACAGCTAATAAACCATAATTCAATGTGAAAATGGTAAATATAAATAAATTCTAGCTTGATCATATATTTTAATTATTACCTATTTTATAAAAAATTATGTCATGAATTATAGCCTTTTACCTTTGTTTTTTGACGGGGAAAAACCTAAAATTATGTGTAGTAGAAAAATAAAATCTAATTTAATTTTTTACATCTACTATATTTTATTATGTTTTTTGCATAGTGATAAATCCTAAAACTTTGGGATGGTGAAGAAACATATTGAATATTTTTAGATGTAATATACCATAAGTCAATTTGAAGTCGATGAATGTAAAAAATATTGAGGTTTATTATTTAATTTTAATTGTTATGCATATGTATAAATTATGGGTCATTCATTTGTAGTCTCTTAACTTAGTTTCTTAGAGGTTAAGAAACCAAAATTTTGGTGATGGAGAAAAAGTAAAATATAGAATTTTTTTACATCTATTATACCATAATCCAATGTGATTATGGCGAACACAAGTAAAATTGAGCTTAAATATTTAATTTTAGTGATTATCCATTTTTGATATAATATATTTGTCATTCAATTATAGTCTTTTAACTCTGTGGCTTACTGACGAAGAAACAAGAAATTTGGTGATGGAGAAGAATCATATTGAATATATTTACATCTAATAAACCATAATTCAATGTGAAAATGGTAAATATAAATAAATTCTAGCTTGATCATATATTTTAATTATTACCTATTTTATAAAAAATTATGTCATGAATTATAGCCTTTTACCTTTGTTTTTTGACGGGGAAAAACCTAAAATTATGTGGAGTAGAAAAATAAAATCTAATTTAATTTTTTACATCTACTATAGTCTATTATGTTTTTTGCATAGTGATAAAAATCCTAAAACTTTGGGATGGTGAAGAAACATATTGAATATTTTTAGATGTAATATACCATTAGTCAATTTGAAGTCGATGAATATAAAATATATTGAGCTTTATTATTTAATTTTAATTGTTATACATATGTATAAATTATGGGTGATTCATTTTTATTCTCTTAACTTAGTTTCTTAGAGGTTAAGAAACCAAATTTTGGTGATGGAGAAGAAGTAACATATAGAATTTTTTTACATCTATTATACCATAATCCAATGTGATTATGGCGAACACAAATAAAATTGAGCTTAAATATCTAATTTTAGTGATTATCCATTTTTGATATAATATATTTGTCATTCATTTATAGTCTTTTAACTCTGTGGCTTACTGACGAAGAAACAAGAAATTTGGTGATGGAGAAGAATCATATTGAATATATTTACAGCTAATAAACCATAATTCAATGTGAAAATGGTAAATATAAATAAATTCTAGGTTGATCATTAATTTTAATTATTACCTATTTTATAAAAAATTATGTCATGAATTATAGCCTTTTACCTTTGTTTTTTGACGGGGAAAAACCTAAAATTATGTGGAGTAGAAAAATAAAATCTAATTTAATTTTTTACATCTACTATAGTCTAATATGTTTTTTGCATAGTGATAAAAAAACCTAAAACTTTGGGATGGTGAAGAAACATATTGAATATTTTTAGATGTAATATACCATTAGTCAATTTGAAGTCGATGAATATAAAAAATATTGAGCTTTATTATTTAATTTTAATTGTTATGCATATGTATAAATTATGGGTCATTCATTTGTAGTCTCTTAACTTAGTTTCTTAGAGGTTAAGAAACCAAAATTTTGGTGATGGAGAAGAAGTAAAATATAGAATTTTTTTACATCTATTATACCATAATCCAATGTGATTATGGTGAACACAAATAAAATTGAGCTTAAATATTTAATTTTAGTGATTATCCATTTTTGATATAATATATTTGTCATTCAATTATAGTCTTTAACTCTGTGGCTTACTGTCGAAGAAACAAGAAATTATGTGATGGAGAAGAATCATATTGAATATATTTACATCTAATAAACCATAATTCAATGTGAAAATGGTAAATATAAATAAATTCTAGGTTGATCATTAATTTTAATTATTACCTATTTTATAAAAAATTATGTCATGAATTATAGCCTTTTACCTTTGTTTTTTGACGGGGAAAAACCTAAAATTATGTGGAGTAGAAAAATAAAATCTAATTTAATTTTTTACATCTACTATAGTCTATTATGTTTTTTGCATAGTGATAAAAAACCTAAAACTTTGGGATGGTGAAGAAAATATTGAATATTTTTAGATGTAATATACCATAAGTCAATTTGAAGTCGATGAATATAAAAAATATTGAGCTTTATTATTTAATTTTAATTGTTATGCATATGTATAAATTATGGGTCATTCATTTGTAGTCTCTTAACTTAGTTTCTTAGAGGTTAAGAAACCAAAATTTTGGTGATGGAGAAGAAGTAAAATATAGAATTTTTTTACATCTATTATACCGTAATCCAATGTGATTATGGTGAAAACAAATAAAATTGAGCTTAAATATTTAATTTTAGTGATTACCCATTTTTGATATAATATATTTGTCATTCATTTATAGTCTTTTAACTCTGCGGCTTACTGACGAAGAAATAAGAAATTTGGTGATGGAGAAGAATCATATTGAATATATTTACATCTAATAAACCATAATTAAATGTGAAAATGGTAAATATAAATAAATTCTAGGTTGATCATTAATTTTAATTATTACCTATTTTATAAAAAATTATGTCATGAATTATAGGCTTTTTACCTTTGTTTTTTGACGGGGAAAAACCCAAAATTATGTGGAGTAGAAAAATAAAATCTAATTTAATTTTTTACATCTACTATAGTCTATTATGTTTTTTGCATAGTGATAAAAATCCTAAAACTTTGGGATGGTGAAGAAACATATTGAATATTTTTAGATGTAATATACCATTAGTCAATTTGAAGTCGATGATATAAAAAATATTGAGCTTTATTATTTAATTTTAATTGTTATGCATATGTATAAATTATGGGTCATTCATTTTTATTCTCTTAACTTAGTTTCTTAGAGGTTAAGAAACCAAAATTTTGGTGATGGAGAAGAAGTAAAATATAGAATTTTTTTACATCTATTATACCATAATCCAATGTGATTATGGTGAACACAAATAAAATCGAGCTTAAATATTTAATTTTAGTGATTACCCATTTTTGATATAATATATTTGTCATTCATTTATAGTCTTTTAACTCTGTGGCTTACTGACGAAGAAATAAGAAATTTGGTGATGGAGAAGAATCATATTGAATATATTTACATCTAATAAACCATAATTCAATGTGAAAATGGTAAATATAAATAAATTCTAGGTTGATCATTAAATTTAATTATTACCTATTTTATAAAAAATTATGTCATGAATTATAGCCTTTTACCTTTGTTTTTTGACGGGGAAAAACCTAAAATTATGTGGAGTAGAAAAATAAAATCTAATTTAATTTTTTACATCTACTATAGTCTATTATGTTTTTTGCATAGTGATAAAAAACCTATTACTTTGGGATGGTGAAGAAACATATTGAATATTTTTAGATGTAATATACCATTAGTCAATTTGAAGTCGATGAATATAAAAAATATTGAGCTTTATTATTTAATTTTAATTGTTATGCATATGTATAAATTATGGGTCATTCATTTTTATTCTCTTAACTTAGTTTCTTAGAGGTTAAGAAACCAAAATTTTGGTGATGGAGAAGAAGTAAAATATAGAATTTTTTACATCTATTATACCATAATCCAATGTGATTATGGTGAACACAAATAAAATTGAGCTTAAATATTTAATTTTAGTGATTACCCATTTTTGATATATTATATTTGTCATTCATTTATAGTCTTTTACCTCTGTGGCTTACTGACGAAGAAACAAGAAATTTGGTGATGGAGAAGAATCATATTGAATATATTTACATCTAATAAACCATAATTAAATGTGAAAATGGTAAATATAAATAAATTCTAGGTTGATCATTAATTTTAATTATTACCTATTTTATAAAAAATTATGTCATGAATTATAGGCTTTTTACCTTTGTTTTTTGACGGGGAAAAACCCAAAATTATGTGGAGTAGAAAAATAAAATCTAATTTAATTTTTTACATCTACTATAGTCTATTATGTTTTTTGCATAGTGATAAAAATCCTAAAACTTTGGGATGGTGAAGAAACGTATTGAATATTTTTCGATGTAATATACCATTAGTCAATTTGAAGTCGATGAATATAAAAAATATTGAGCTTTATTATTTAATTTTAATTGTTATGCACATGTATAAATTATGGGTCATTCATTTTTATTCTCTTAACTTAGTTTCTTAGAGGTTAAGAAACCAAAATTTTTGTGATGGAGAAGAAGTAAAATATAGAATTTTTTTACATCTATTATACCATAATCCAATTTGATTATGGTGAACACAAATAAAATTGAGCTTAAATATTTAATTTTAGTGATTACCCATTTTTGATATAATATATTTGTCATTCATTTATAGTATTTTAACTCTGTGGCTTACTGACGAAGAAACAAGAAATTTGGTGATGGAGAAGAATCATATTGAATATATTTACATCTAATAAACCATAATTCAATGCGAAAATGGTAAATATAAATAAATTCTAGGTTGATCATTAATTTTAATTATTACCTATTTTATAAAAAATTATGTCATGAATTATAGCCTTTTACCTTTGTTTTTTGACGGGGAAAAACCTAAAATTATGTGGAGTAGAAAAATAAAATCTAATTTAAGTTTTTACATCTATTATAGTCTATTATGTTTTTTGCATAGTGATAAAAAACCTAAAACTTTGGGATGGTGAAGAAACATATTGAATATTTTTAGATGTAATATACCATTAGTCAATTTGAAGTCGATGAATATAAAAAATATTGAGCTTTATTATTTAATTTTAATTGTTATGCATATGTATAAATTATGGGTCATTCATTTTTATTCTCTTAACTTAGTTTCTTAGAGGTTAAGAAACCAAAATTTTGGTGATGGAGAAGAAGTAAAATATAGAATTTTTTTACATCTATTATACCATAATCCAATGTGATTATGGTGAACACAAATAAAATCGAGCTTAAATATTTAATTTTAGTGATTACCCATTTTTGATATAATATATTTGTCATTCATTTATAGTCTTTTAACTCTGCGGCTTACTGACGAAGAAATAAGAAATTTGGTGATGGAGAAGAATCATATTGAATATATTTACATCTAATAAACCATAATTCAATGTGAAAATGGTAAATATAAATAAATTCTAGGTTGATCATTAAATTTAATTATTACCTATTTTATAAAAAATTATGTCATGAATTATAGCCTTTTACCTTTGTTTTTGACGGGGAAAAACCTAAAATTATGTGGAGTAGAAAAATAAAATCTAATTTAATTTTTTACATCTACTATAGTCTATTATGTTTTTTGCATAGTGATAAAAAACCTATTACTTTGGGATGGTGAAGAAACATATTGAATATTTTTAGATGTAATATACCATTAGTCAATTTGAAGTCGATGAATATAAAAAATATTGAGCTTTATTATTTAATTTTAATTGTTATGCATATGTATAAATTATGGGTCATTCATTTTTATTCTCTTAACTTAGTTTCTTAGAGGTTAAGAAACCAAAATTTTGGTGATGGAGAAGAAGTAAAATATAGAATTTTTTTACATCTATTATACCATAATCCAATGTGATTATGGTGAACACAAATAAAATTGAGCTTAAATATTTAATTTTAGTGATTACCCATTTTTGATATATTATATTTGTCATTCATTTATAGTCTTTTACCTCTGTGGCTTACTGACGAAGAAACAAGAAATTTGGTGATGGAGAAGAATCATATTGAATATATTTACATCTAATAAACCATAATTAAATGTGAAAATGGTAAATATAAATAAATTCTAGGTTGATCATTAATTTTAATTATTACCTATTTTATAAAAAATTATGTCATGAATTATAGGCTTTTTACCTTTGTTTTTTGACGGGGAAAAACCCAAAATTATGTGGAGTAGAAAAATAAAATCTAATTTAATTTTTTACATCTACTATAGTCTATTATGTTTTTTGCATAGTGATAAAAATCCTAAAACTTTGGGATGGTGAAGAAACGTATTGAATATTTTTCGATGTAATATACCATTAGTCAATTTGAAGTCGATGAATATAAAAAATATTGAGCTTTATTATTTAATTTTAATTGTTATGCACATGTATAAATTATGGGTCATTCATTTTTATTCTCTTAACTTAGTTTCTTAGAGGTTAAGAAACCAAAATTTTTGTGATGGAGAAGAAGTAAAATATAGAATTTTTTTACATCTATTATACCATAATCCAATGTGATTATGGTGAACACAAATAAAATTGAGCTTAAATATTTAATTTTAGTGATTACCCATTTTTGATATAATATATTTGTCATTCATTTATAGTATTTTAACTCTGTGGCTTACTGACGAAGAAACAAGAAATTTGGTGATGGAGAAGAATCATATTGAATATATTTACATCTAATAAACCATAATTCAATGCGAAAATGGTAAATATAAATAAATTCTAGGTTGATCATTAATTTTAATTATTACCTATTTTATAAAAAATTATGTCATGAATTATAGCCTTTTACCTTTGTTTTTTGACGGGGAAAAACCTAAAATTATGTGGAGTAGAAAAATAAAATCTAATTTAAGTTTTTACATCTATTATAGTCTATTATGTTTTTTGCATAGTGATAAAAAACCTAAAACTTTGGGATGGTGAAGAAACATATTGAATATTTTTAGATGTAATATACCATTAGTCAATTTGAAGTCGATGAATATAAAAAATATTGAGCTTTATTATTTAATTTTAATTGTTATGCATATGTATAAATTATGGGTCATTCATTTTTATTCTCTTAACTTAGTTTCTTAGAGGTTAAGAAACCAAAATTTTGGTGATGGAGAAGAAGTAAAATATAGAATTTTTTTACATCTATTATACCATAATCCAATGTGATTATGGTGAACACAAATAAAATCGAGCTTAAATATTTAATTTTAGTGATTACCCATTTTTGATATAATATATTTGTCATTCATTTATAGTCTTTTAACTCTGCGGCTTACTGACGAAGAAATAAGAAATTTGGTGATGGAGAAGAATCATATTGAATATATTTACATCTAATAAACCATAATTCAATGTGAAAATGGTAAATATAAATAAATTCTAGGTTGATCATTAAATTTAATTATTACCTATTTTATAAAAAATTATGTCATGAATTATAGCCTTTTACCTTTGTTTTTTGACGGGGAAAAACCTAAAATTATGTGGAGTAGAAAAATAAAATCTAATTTAATTTTTTACATCTACTATAGTCTATTATGTTTTTTGCATAGTGATAAAAAACCTAAAACTTTGGGATGGTGAAGAAACATATTGAATATTTTTAGATGTAATATACCATTAGTCAATTTGAAGTCGATGAATATAAAAAATATTGAGCTTTATTATTTAATTTTAATTGTTATGCATATGTATAAATTATGGGTCATTCATTTTTATTCTCTTAACTTAGTTTCTTAGAGGTTAAGAAACCAAAATTTTGGTGATGGAGAAGAAGTAAAATATAGAATTTTTTTACATCTATTATACCATAATCCAATGTGATTATGGTGAACACAAATAAAATTGAGCTTAAATATTTAATTTTAGTGATTACCCATTTTTGATATATTATATTTGTCATTCATTTATAGTCTTTTACCTCTGTGGCTTACTGACGAAGAAACAAGAAATTTGGTGATGGAGAAGAATCATATTGAATATATTTACATCTATTAAACCATAATTCAATGTGAAAATGGTAAATATAAATAAATTCTAGGTTGATCATCAATTTTAATTATTACCTATTTTATAAAAAATTATGTCATGAATTATAGCCTTTTACCTTTGTTTTTTGACGGGGAAAACCTAAAATTATGTGGAGTAGAAAAATAAAGTCTAATTTAATTTTTTACATCTACTATAGTCTATTATGTTTTTTGCATAGTGATAAAAAACCTAAAACATTGGGATGGTGAAGAAACGTATTGAATATTTTTAGATGTAATATACCATTAGTCAATTTGAAGTCGATGAATATAAAAAATATTGAGCTTTATTATTTAATTTTAATTGTTATGCACATGTATAAATTATGGGTCATTCATTTTTATTCTCTTAACTTAGTTTCTTAGAGGTTAAGAAACCAAAATTTTTGTGATGGAGAAGAAGTAAAATATAGAATTTTTTTACATCTATTATACCATAATCCAATGGGATTATGGTGAAAAGAAATAAAATTGAGCTTAAATATTTAATTTTAGTGATTACCCATTTTTGATATAATATATTTGTCATTCATTTATAGTATTTTAACTCTGTGGCTTACTGACGAAGAAACAAGAAATTTGGTGATGGAGAAGAATCATATTGAATATATTTACATCTAATAAACCATAATTCAATGTGAAAATGGTAAATATAAATAAATTCTAGGTTGATCATTAATTTTAATTATTACCTATTTTATAAAAAATTATGTCATGAATTATAGCCTTTTACCTTTGTTTTTTGACGGGGAAAAACCTAAAATTATGTGGAGTAGAAAAATAAAATCTAATTTAATTTTTTACATCTACTATAGTCTATTATGTTTTTTGCATAGTGATAAAAAACCTAAAACTTTGGGATGGTGAAGAAACATATTGAATATTTTTAGATGTAATATACCATTAGTCAATTTGAAGTCGATGAATATAAAAAATATTGAGCTTTATTATTTAATTTTAATTGTTATGCATATGTATAAATTATGGGTCATTCATTTTTATTCTCTTAACTTAGTTTCTTAGAGGTTAAGAAACCAAAATTTTGGTGATGGAGAAGAAGTAAAATATAGAATTTTTTTACATCTATTATACCATAATCCAATGTGATTATGGTGAACACAAATAAAATCGAGCTTAAATATTTAATTTTAGTGATTACCCATTTTTGATATAATATATTTGTCATTCATTTATAGTCTTTTAACTCTGTGGCTTACTGACGAAGAAATAAGAAATTTGGTGATGGAGAAGAATCATATTGAATATATTTACATCTAATAAACCATAATTCAATGTGAAAATGGTAAATATAAATAAATTCTAGGTTGATCATTAATTTTAATTATTACCTATTTTATAAAAAATTATGTCATGAATTATAGCCTTTTACCTTTGTTTTTTGCCGGGGAAAAACCTAAAATTATGTGGAGTAGAAAAATAAAATCTAATTTAATTTTTTACATCTACTATAGTCTATTATGTTTTTTGCATAGTGATAAAAAACCTAAAACTTTGGGATGGTGAAGAAACATATTGAATATTTTTAGATGTAATATACCATTAGTCAATTTGAAGTCGATGAATATAAAAAATATTGAGCTTTATTATTTAATTTTAATTGTTATGCATATGTATAAATTATGGGTCATTCATTTTTATTCTCTTAACTTAGTTTCTTAGAGGTTAAGAAACCAAAATTTTGGTGATGGAGAAGAAGTAAAATATAGAATTTTTTTACATCTATTATACCATAATCCAATGTGATTATGGTGAACACAAATAAAATCGAGCTTAAATATTTAATTTTAGTGATTACCCATTTTTGATATAATATATTTGTCATTCATTTATAGTCTTTTAACTCTGTGGCTTACTGACGAAGAAATAAGAAATTTGGTGATGGAGAAGAATCATATTGAATATATTTACATCTAATAAACCATAATTCAATGTGAAAATGGTAAATATAAATAAATTCTAGGTTGATCATTAATTTTAATGATTACCTATTTTATAAAAAATTATGTCATGAATTATAGCCTTTTACCTTTGTTTTTTGACGGGGAAAAACCTAAAACTATGTGGAGTAGAAAAATAAAATCTAATTTAATTTTTTACATCTACTATAGTCTATTATGTTTTTTGCATAGTGATAAAAAACCTAAAACATTGGGATGGTGAAGAAACATATTGAATATTTTTAGATGTAATATACCATTAGTCAATTTGAAGTCGATGAATATAAAAAATATTGAGCTTTATTATTTAATTTTAATTGTTATGCATATGTATAAATTATGGGTCATTCATTTTTATTCTCTTAACTTAGTTTCTTAGAGGTTAAGAAACCAAAATTTTGGTGATGGAGAAGAAGTAAAATATAGAATTTTTTTACATCTATTATACCATAATCCAATGTGATTATGGTGAACACAAATAAAATCGAGCTTAAATATTTAATTTTAGTGATTACCCATTTTTGATATAATATATTTGTCATTCATTTATAGTCTTTTAACTCTGTGGCTTACTGACGAAGAAATAAGAAATTTGGTGATGGAGAAGAATCATATTGAATATATTTACATCTAATAAACCATAATTCAATGTGAAAATGGTAAATATAAATAAATTCTAGGTTGATCATTAATTTTAATTATTACCTATTTTATAAAAAATTATGTCATGAATTATAGCCTTTTACCTTTGTTTTTTGCCGGGGAAAAACCTAAAATTATGTGGAGTAGAAAAATAAAATCTAATTTAATTTTTTACATCTACTATAGTCTATTATGTTTTTTGCATAGTGATAAAAAACCTAAAACTTTGGGATGGTGAAGAAACATATTGAATATTTTTAGATGTAATATACCATTAGTCAATTTGAAGTCGATGAATATAAAAAATATTGAGCTTTATTATTTAATTTTAATTGTTATGCATATGTATAAATTATGGGTCATTCATTTTTATTCTCTTAACTTAGTTTCTTAGAGGTTAAGAAACCAAAATTTTGGTGATGGAGAAGAAGTAAAATATAGAATTTTTTTACATCTATTATACCATAATCCAATGTGATTATGGTGAACACAAATAAAATCGAGCTTAAATATTTAATTTTAGTGATTACCCATTTTTGATATAATATATTTGTCATTCATTTATAGTCTTTTAACTCTGTGGCTTACTGACGAAGAAATAAGAAATTTGGTGATGGAGAAGAATCATATTGAATATATTTACATCTAATAAACCATAATTCAATGTGAAAATGGTAAATATAAATAAATTCTAGGTTGATCATTAATTTTAATGATTACCTATTTTATAAAAAATTATGTCATGAATTATAGCCTTTTACCTTTGTTTTTTGACGGGGAAAAACCTAAAACTATGTGGAGTAGAAAAATAAAATCTAATTTAATTTTTTACATCTACTATAGTCTATTATGTTTTTTGCATAGTGATAAAAAACCTAAAACATTGGGATGGTGAAGAAACATATTGAATATTTTTAGATGTAATATACCATTAGTCAATTTGAAGTCGATGAATATAAAAAATATTGAGCTTTATTATTTAATTTTAATTGTTATGCATATGTATAAATTATGGGTCATTCATTTTTATTCTCTTAACTTAGTTTCTTAGAGGTTAAGAAACCAAAATTTTGGTGATGGAGAAGAAGTAAAATATAGAATTTTTTTACATCTATTATACCATAATCTAATGTGATTATGGTGAATACAAATAAAATCGAGCTTAAATATTTAATTTTAGTGATTACCCATTTTTGATATAATATATTTGTCATTCATTTATAGTCTTTTAACTTTGTGGCTTACTGACGAAGAAACAAGAAATTTGGTGATGGAGAAGAATCATATTGAATATATTTACATCTAATAAACCATAATTCAATGTGAAAATGGTAAATATAAATAAATTCTAGGTTGATCATTAAATTTAATTATTACCTATTTTATAAAAAATTATGTCATGAATTATAGCCTTTTACCTTTATTTTTTGACGGGGAAAAACCTAAAATTATGAGGAGTAGAAAAATAAAATCTAATTTAATTTTTTACATCTACTATAGTCTATTATGTTTTTTGCATAGTGATAAAAAACCTAAAACTTTAGGATGGTGAAGAAACATATTGAATATTTTTAGATGTAATATACCATTAGTCAATTTGAAGTCGATGAATATAAAAAATATTGAGCTTTATTATTTAATTTTAATTGTTATGCATATGTATAAATTATGGGTCATTCATTTTTATTCTCTTAACTTAGTTTCTTAGAGGTTAAGAAACCAAAATTTTGGTGATGGAGAAGAAGTAAAATATAGAATTTTTTTACATCTATTATACCATAATCCAATGTGATTATGGTGAACACAAATAAAATCGAGCTTAAATATTTAATTTTAGTGATTACCCATTTTTGATATAATATATTTGTGATTCATTTATAGTCTTTTAACTCTGTGGCTTACTGACGAAGAAATAAGAAATTTGGTGATGGAGAAGAATCATATTGAATATATTTACATCTAATAAACCATAATTCAATGTGAAAATGGTAAATATAATTAAATTCTAGCTTGATCATTAATTTTAATGATTACCTATTTTATAAAAAATTATGTCATGAATTATAGCCTTTTACCTTTGTTTTTTGACGGGGAAAAACCTAAAACTATGTGGAGTAGAAAAATAAAATCTAATTTAATTTTTTACATCTACTATAGTCTATTATGTTTTTTGCATAGTGATAAAAAACCTAAAACTTTGGGATGGTGAAGAAACATATTGAATATTTTTAGATGTAATATACCATAAGTAAATTTGAAGTCGATGAATATAAAAAATATTGAGCTTTATTATTTAATTTTAATTGTTATGCATATGTATAAATTATGGGTCATTGATTTGTAGTCTCTTAACTTAGTTTCTTAGAGGTTAAGAAACCAAAATTTTGGTGATGGAGAAAAAGTAAAATATAGAATTTTTTTACATCTATTATACCATAATCCAATGTGATTATGGCGAACACAAATAAAATTGAGCTTAAATATTTAATTTTAGTGATTACCCATTTTTGATATAATATATTTGTCATTCAATTATAGTCTTTTAACTCTGTGGCTTACTGACGAAGAAACAAGAAATTTGGTGATGGAGAAGAATCATATTGAATATATTTACATCTAATAAACCATAATTCAATGTGAAAATGGTAAATATAAATAAATTCTAGCTTGATCATTAATTTTAATTATTACCTATTTTATAAAAAATTATGTCATGAATTATAGCCTTTTACCTTTGTTTTTTGACAGGGAAAAACCCAAAATTATGAGGAGTAGAAAAATAAAATCTAATTTAATTTTTTACATCTACTATAGTCTATTATGTTTTTTGCATAGTGATAAAAAACCTAAAACTTTGGGATGGTGAAGAAACATATTGAATATTTTTAGATGTAATATACCATAAGTCAATTTGAAGTCGATGAATATAAAAAATATTGAGCTTTATTATTTAATTTTAATTGTTATGCATATGTATAAATTATGGGTCATTCATTTGTAGTCTCTTAACTTAGTTTCTTAGAGGTTAAGAAACCAAAATTTTGGTGATGGAGAAAAAGTAAAATATAGAATTTTTTTACATCTATTATACCATAATCCAATGTGATTATGGCGAACACAAATAAAATTGAGCTTAAGTATTTAATTTTAGTGATTATCCATTTTTGATATAATATATTTGTCATTCAATTATAGTCTTTTAACTCTGTGGCTTACTAACGAAGAAACAAGAAATTTGGTGATGGAGAAGAATCATATTGAATATATTTACATCTAATAAACCATAATTCAATGTGAAAATGGTAAATATAAATAAATTCTAGCTTGATCATATATTTTAATTATTACCTATTTTATAAAAAATTATGTCATGAATTATAGCCTTTTACCTTTGTTTTTTGACGGGGAAAAACCCAAAATTATGTGGAGTAGAAAAATAAAATCTAATTTAATTTTTTACATCTACTATAGTCTATTATGTTTTTTGCATAGTGATAAAAAACCTAAAACTTTGGGATGGTGAAGAAACATATTGAATATTTTTAGATGTAATATGCCATTAGTAAACTTGAAGTCGATGAATATAAAAAATATTGAGCTTTATTATTTAATTTTAATTGTTATGCATATGTATAAATTATGGGTCATTCATTTTTATTCTCTTAACTTAGTTTCTTAGAGGTTAAGAAACCAAAATTTTGGTGATGGAGAAGAAGTAAAATATAGAATTTTTTACATCTATTATACCATAATCCAATGTGATTATGGCGAACACAAATAAAATTGAGCTTAAATATTTAATTTTAGTGATTATCCATTTTTGATATAATATATTTGTCATTCAATTATAGTCTTTTAACTCTGTGGCTTACTGACGAAGAAACAAGAAATTTGGTGATGGAGAAGAATCATAATGAATATATTTACATCTAATAAACCATAATTCAATGTGAAAATGGTAAATATAAATAAATTCTAGCTTGATCATATATTTTAATTATTACCTATTTTATAAAAAATTATGTCATGAATTATAGCCTTTTACCTTTGTTTTTTGACGGGGAAAAACCCAAAATTATGTGGAGTAGAAAAATAAAATCTAATTTAATTTTTTACATCTACTATAGTCTATTATGTTTTTTGCATAGTGATAAAAAACCTAAAACTTTGGGATGATGAAGAAACATATTGAATATTTTTAGATGTAATATACCATTAGTAAATTTGAAGTCGATGAATATAAAAAATATTGAGCTTTATTATTTAATTTTAATTGTTATGCATATGTATAAATTATGGGTCATTCATTTTTATTCTCTTAACTTAGTTTCTTAGAGGTTAAGAAACCAAAATTTTGGTGATGGAGAAGAAGTAAAATATAGAATTTTTTTACATCTATTATACCATAATCCAATGTGATTATGGTGAATACAAATAAAATTGAGCTTAAATATTTAATTTTAGTGATTACCCATTTTTGATATATTATATTTGTCATTCATTTATAGTCTTTTAACTCTGTGGCTTACTGATGAAGAAATAAGAAATTTGGTGATGGAGAAGAATCATATTGAATATATTTACATCTAATAAACCATAATTCAATGTGAAAATGGTAAATATAAATAAATTCTAGGTTGATCATTAATTTTAATGATTACCTATTTTATAAAAAATTATGTCATGAATTATAGCCTTTTACCTTTGTTTTTTGACGGGGAAAAACCTAAAACTATGTGGAGTAGAAAAATAAAATCTAATTTAATTTTTTACATCTACTATAGTCTATTATGTTTTTTGCATAGTGATAAAAAACCTAAACTTTGGGATGGTGAAGAAACATATTGAATATTTTTAGATGTAATATACCATTAGTAAATTTGAAGTCGATGAATATAAAAAATATTGAGCTTTATTATTTAATTTTAATTGTTATGCATATGTATAAATTATGGGTCATTCATTTTTATTCTCTTAACTTAGTTTCTTAGAGGTTAAGAAACCAAAATTTTGGTGATGGAGAAGAAGTAAAATATAGAATTTTTTTACATCTATTATACCATAATCCAATGTGATTATGGTGAATACAAATAAAATTGAGCTTAAATATTTAATTTTAGTGATTACCCATTTTTGATATAATATATTTGTCATTCATTTATAGTCTTTTAACTCTGTGGCTTACTGACGAAGAAATAAGAAATTTGGTGATGGAGAAGAATCATATTGAATATATTTACATCTAATAAACCATAATTCAATGTGAAAATGGTAAATATAAATAAATTCTAGGTTGATCATTAATTTTAATGATTACCTATTTTATAAAAAATTATGTCATGAATTATAGCCTTTTACCTTTGTTTTTTGACGGGGAAAAACCTAAAATTATGAGGAGTAGAAAAATAAAGTCTAATTTTATTTTTTACATCTACTATAGTCTATTATGTTTTTTGCATAGTGATAAAAAACCTAAAACTTTGGGATGGTGAAGAAACATATTGAATATTTTTAGATGTAATATACCATTAGTCAATTTGAAGTCGATGAATATAAAAAATATTGAGCTTTATTATTTAATTTTAATTGTTATGCATATGTATAAATTATGGGTCATTCATTTTTATTCTCTTAACTTAGTTTCTTAGAGGTTAAGAAACCAAAATTTTGGTGATGGAGAAGAAGTAAAATATAGAATTTTTTTACATCTATTATACCATAATCCAATGTGATTATGGTGAACACAAATAAAATCGAGCTTAAATATTTAATTTTAGTGATTACCCATTTTTGATATAATATATTTGTCATTCATTTATAGTCTTTTAACTCTGTGGCTTACTGACGAAGAAATAAGAAATTTGGTGATGGAGAAGAATCATATTGAATATATTTACATCTAATAAACCATAATTCAATGTGAAAATGCTAAATATAAATAAATTCTAGGTTGATCATTAATTTTAATGATTACCTATTTTATAAAAAATTATGTCATGAATTATAGCCTTTTACCTTTGTTTTTTGACGGGGAAAAACCTAAAACTATGTGGAGTAGAAAAATAAAATCTAATTTAATTTTTTACATCTACTATAGTCTATTATGTTTTTTGCATAGTGATAAAAAACCTAAACTTTGGGATGGTGAAGAAACATATTGAATATTTTTAGATGTAATATACCATTAGTAAATTTGAAGTCGATGAATATAAAAAATATTGAGCTTTATTATTTAATTTTAATTGTTATGCATATGTATAAATTATGGGTCATTCATTTTTATTCTCTTAACTTAGTTTCTTAGAGGTTAAGAAACCAAAATTTTGGTGATGGAGAAGAAGTAAAATATAGAATTTTTTTACATCTATTATACCATAATCCAATGTGATTATGGTGAATACAAATAAAATTGAGCTTAAATATTTAATTTTAGTGATTACCCATTTTTGATATAATATATTTGTCATTCATTTATAGTCTTTTAACTCTGTGGCTTACTGACGAAGAAATAAGAAATTTGGTGATGGAGAAGAATCATATTGAATATATTTACATCTAATAAACCATAATTCAATGTGAAAATGGTAAATATAAATAAATTCTAGGTTGATCATTAATTTTAATGATTACCTATTTTATAAAAAATTATGTCATGAATTATAGCCTTTTACCTTTGTTTTTTGACGGGGAAAAACCTAAAATTATGAGGAGTAGAAAAATAAAGTCTAATTTAATTTTTTACATCTACTATAGTCTATTATGTTTTTTGCATAGTGATAAAAAACCTAAAACTTTGGGATGGTGAAGAAACATATTGAATATTTTTAGATGTAATATACCATTAGTCAATTTGAAGTCGATGAATATAAAAAATATTGAGCTTTATTATTTAATTTTAATTGTTATGCATATGTATAAATTATGGGTCATTCATTTTTATTCTCTTAACTTAGTTTCTTAGAGGTTAAGAAACCAAAATTTTGGTGATGGAGAAGAAGTAAAATATAGAATTTTTTTACATCTATTATACCATAATCCAATGTGATTATGGTGAACACAAATAAAATCGAGCTTAAATATTTAATTTTAGTGATTACCCATTTTTGATATAATATATTTGTCATTCATTTATAGTCTTTTAACTCTGTGGCTTACTGACGAAGAAATAAGAAATTTGGTGATGGAGAAGAATCATATTGAATATATTTACATCTAATAAACCATAATTCAATGTGAAAATGCTAAATATAAATAAATTCTAGGTTGATCATTAATTTTAATGATTACCTATTTTATAAAAAATTATGTCATGAATTATAGCCTTTTACCTTTGTTTTTTGACGGGGAAAAACCTAAAACTATGTGGAGTAGAAAAATAAAATCTAATTTAATTTTTTACATCTACTATAGTCTATTATGTTTTTTGCATAGTGATAAAAAACCTAAACTTTGGGATGGTGAAGAAACATATTGAATATTTTTAGATGTAATATACAATTAGTAAATTTGAAGTCGATGAATATAAAAAATATTGAGCTTTATTATTTAATTTTAATTGTTATGCATATGTATAAATTATGGGTCATTCATTTTTATTCTCTTAACTTAGTTTCTTAGAGGTTAAGAAACCAAAATTTTGGTGATGGAGAAGAAGTAAAATATAGAATTTTTTTACATCTATTATACCATAATCCAATGTGATTATGGTGAATACAAATAAAATTGAGCTTAAATATTTAATTTTAGTGATTACCCATTTTGGATATAATATATTTGTCATTCATTTATAGTCTTTTAACTCTGTGGCTTACTGACGAAGAAACAAGAAATTTGGTGATGGAGAAGAATCATATTGAATATATTTACATCTAATAAACCATAATTCAATGTGAAAATGGTAAATATAAATAAATTCTAGGTTGATCATTAATTTTAATTATTACCTATTTTATAAAAAATTATGTCATGAATTATAGCCTTTTACCTTTGTTTTTTGACGGGGAAAAACCTAAAATTATGAGGAGTAGAAAAATAAAATCTAATTTAATTTTTTACATCTACTATAGTCTAATATGTTTTTTGCATAGTGATAAAAAACCTAAAACTTTGGGATGGTGAAGAAACATATTGAATATTTTTAGATGTAATATACCATAAGTCAATTTGAAGTCGATGAATATAAAAAATATTGAGCTTTATTATTTAATTTTAATTGTTATGCATATGTATAAATTATGGGTCATTCATTTGTAGTCTCTTAACTTAGTTTCTTAGAGGTTAAGAAACCAAAATTTTGGTGATGGAGAAAAAGTAAAATATAGAATTTTTTTACATCTATTATACCATAATCCAATGTGATTATGGCGATCACAAATAAAATTGAGCTTAAATATTTAACTTTAGTGATTATCCATTTTTGATATAATATATTTGTCATTCAATTATAGTCTTTTAACTCTGTGGCTTACTGACGAAGAAACAAGAAATTTGGTGATGGAGAAGAATCATATTGAATATATTTACATCTAATAAACCATAATTCAATGTGAAAATGGTAAATATAAATAAATTATAGCTTGATCATATATTTTATTTATTACCTATTTTATAAAAAATTATGTCATGAATTATAGCCTTTTACCTTTGTTTTTTGACGGGGAAAAACCCAAAATTATGTGGAGTAGAAAAATAAAATCTAATTTAATTTTTTACATCTACTATAGTCTATTATGTTTTTTGCATAGTGATAAAAAACCTAAAACTTTGGGATGGTGAAGAAACATATTGAATATTTTTAGATGTAATATACCATTAGTCAATTTGAAGTCGATGAATATAAAAAATATTGAGCTTTATTATTTAATTTTAATTGTTATGCATATGTATAAATTATGGGTCATTCATTTTTATTCTCTTAACTTAGTTTCTTAGAGGTTAAGAAACCAAAATTTTGGTGATGGAGAAGAAGTAAAATATAGAATTTTTTTACATCTATTATACCATAATCCAATGTGATTATGGTGAACACAAATAAAATCGAGCTTAAATATTTAATTTTAGTGATTACCCATTTTTGATATAATATATTTGTCATTCATTTATAGTCTTTTAACTCTGTGGCTTACTGACGAAGAAATAAGAAATTTGGTGATGGAGAAGAATCATATTGAATATATTTACATCTAATAAACCATAATTCAATGTGAAAATGCTAAATATAAATAAATTCTAGCTTGATCATTAATTTTAATGATTACCTATTTTATAAAAAATTATGTCATGAATTATAGCCTTTTACCTTTGTTTTTTGACGGGGAAAAACCTAAAACTATGTGGAGTAGAAAAATAAAATCTAATTTAATTTTTTACATCTACTATAGTCTATTATGTTTTTTGCATAGTGATAAAAAACCTAAACTTTGGGATGGTGAAGAAACATATTGAATATTTTTAGATGTAATATACCATTAGTAAATTTGAAGTCGATGAATATAAAAAATATTGAGCTTTATTATTTAATTTTAATTGTTATGCATATGTATAAATTATGGGTCATTCATTTTTATTCTCTTAACTTAGTTTCTTAGAGGTTAAGAAACCAAAATTTTGGTGATGGAGAAGAAGTAAAATATATAATTTTTTTACATCTATTATACCATAATCTAATGTGATTATGGTGAATACAAATAAAATCGAGCTTAAATATTTAATTTTAGTGATTACCCATTTTTGATATAATATATGTGTCATTCATTTATAGTCTTTTAACTCTGTGGCTTACTGACGAAGAAACAAGAAATTTGGTGATGGAGAAGAATCATATTGAATATATTTACATCTAATAAAGCATAATTCAATGTGAAAATGGTAAATATAAATAAATTCTAGGTTGATCATTAAATTTAATTATTACCTGTTTTATAAAAAATTATGTCATGAATTATAGCCTTTTACCTTTATTTTTTGACGGGGAAAAACCTAAAATTATGAGGAGTAGAAAAATAAAATCTAATTTAATTTTTTACATCTACTATAGTCTATTATGTTTTTTGCATAGTGATAAAAAACCTAAAACTTTAGGATGGTGAAGAAACATATTGAATATTTTTAGATGTAATATACCATTAGTCAATTTGAAGTCGATGAATATAAAAAATATTGAGCTTTATTATTTAATTTTAATTGTTATGCATATGTATAAATTATGGGTCATTCATTTTTATTCTCTTAACTTAGTTTCTTAGAGGTTAAGAAACCAAAATTTTGGTGATGGAGAAGAAGTAAAATATAGAATTTTTTTACATCTATTATACCATAATCCAATGTGATTATGGTGAACACAAATAAAATCGAGCTTAAATATTTAATTTTAGTGATTACCCATTTTTGATATAATATATTTGTCATTCATTTATAGTCTTTTAACTCTGTGGCTTACTGACGAAGAAATAAGAAATTTGGTGATGGAGAAGAATCATATTGAATATATTTACATCTAATAAACCATAATTCAATGTGAAAATGGTAAATATAATTAAATTCTAGCTTGATCATTAATTTTAATGATTACCTATTTTATAAAAAATTATGTCATGAATTATAGCCTTTTACCTTTGTTTTTTGACGGGGAAAAACCCAAAATTATGTGGAGTAGAAAAATAAAATCTAATTTAATTTTTTACATCTACTATAGTCTATTATGTTTTTTGCATAGTGATAAAAATCCTAAAACTTTGGGATGGTGAAGAAACATATTGAATATTTTTAGATGTAATATACCATAAGTCAATTTGAAGTCGATGAATATAAAAAATATTGAGCTTTATTATTTAATTTTAATTGTTATGCATATGTATAAATTATGGGTCATTCATTTGTAGTCTCTTAACTTAGTTTCTTAGAGGTTAAGAAACCAAAATTTTGGTGATGGAGAAAAAGTAAAATATAGAATTTTTTTACATCTATTATACCATAATCCAATGTGATTATGGCGATCACAAATAAAATTGAGCTTAAATATTTAACTTTAGTGATTATCCATTTTTGATATAATATATTTGTCATTCAATTATAGTCTTTTAACTCTGTGGCTTACTGACGAAGAAACAAGAAATTTGGTGATGGAGAAGAATCATATTGAATATATTTACATCTAATAAACCATAATTCAATGTGAAAATGGTAAATATAAATAAATTCTAGCTTGATCATATATTTTATTTATTACCTATTTTATAAAAAATTATGTCATGAATTATAGCCTTTTACCTTTGTTTTTTGACGGGGAAAAACCCAAAATTATGTGGAGTAGAAAAATAAAATCTAATTTAATTTTTTACATCTACTATAGTCTATTATGTTTTTTGCATAGTGATAAAAAACCTAAAACTTTGGGATGGTGAAGAAACATATTGAATATTTTT
>CAWUDS030004937.1:0-67842 GCA_963859935.3 Lathyrus sativus | reverse complement strand
ACAAGAGGGATCCCTAGGTCATAGAACCGGGAAGGGAAAAAGAGGAACATAATGAAAACCAAAGGATTTCACCATGTTCAATGTGCTTCAACACAAGAGTCCATCAGAGGCTCAAACTTCTCATGGAATGCACAAAGTTCTACAACAAGAAGAACTAGGCTCTCACAAGAAGGATCCTGAGATTGCAGGACAAGAAGGAGAAATTGTGTACAAAATACTTGAGTCCTCGAGGCTCAACTCCTTATGGAATGCATATAGTTCCTCCTGTGGAGGAATTAGGCTCTCACAAGGAGGATCCTAGGTCATGGGACTGGGAAAGGAAAAAGGGGAGGATGAGGATGGGAGGCCAGGTAAACTCCACAAGAATTTACTAAAGCACTCAACCAATCTCAACACATTCAAAGAGTGGCCCTCAGTGGCTCAACTTCTTCATGGAATGCATAGAGTTCCTCCATAGGAGGAACTAGGCTCTCACTAGAAGGATCCACAAGGGCCTAGATGGTTGAAATGGAATTGACAAGGCAAAGTCAAGCAAAGAAGCCACACAAGGGAGAGAAATCATCACACAAACTTCTAAGAAACCCTAATATCTGAGCACTAAAGGATATTTATCATAAGGGATCTATGAACACTATCAAGCATTGAAAATTGTTCTACAAAGGTATCAACCTATTCTCTATACTAGCAAGAAAGATTGGGGAACCTAAAGTTAGTAAAAGATCACTTTTGGAACCAAACGAGTTGATATGCTAAGTTAGGGTCATCCTAAAAACAACCATGATGTAAAAATCTAGGAAATCATCCCTAAATACTCTACCAAAAATCCTAGGGGACCCTAAGGATGTCATAAACCTATGGTAAACATTTCAGAGCCAAACTCTAAGTTTAAGGGCACTATCTAAATGCTAAACCTAAAGGTCTGTTAAGGGAAGTTCAAATGGGAAGGTTCCTAAAGAATTCATTCAAAACCTATCAAGATGGAACCCTAAAAATCCAAGAAAAATATCTAAGGGTCACCTAAGATGTCTAGAGCAATCATGCAAAAATTCAGATCCTAAATCATAACCATGATCTAGTACAAAAATCAGCAAGCCAATCATGTATTTTTATTATTTTTTAAATGACAATTAAAATGGGAAAATGATATTAAATGGAAAATTAGCCAAAAATTCAATTAAATTGCACAACAAATTAAAGGACATGCCAAGAATCATTCATGATTTTTTTCATAATTTTCTAGCAACTTCTACTATTTTTCTTGAATTAAAACAAATCAATGCATTAAAAGAAAATAAGAAAAACAATTAATAAAATCAGAAACCAAGAAAATAACACAGCCTTCAGATCAAACTACCAGTCAATGGATCCTATGCTCACAAGCCTAACACGTGTGCACAGAGGGGGTTTAATTAAACACATCGTTTCATTGATGCTTGCATGCTCTTCAGTGGACTTCACCATATGGTGAGTCTTAATCTACACCACTCACTCAGAAAGTAATCATATCTAACCCTCATCGTCATGCCACATCAACAACTCAATGGTCAATAAGGATAACTCTCAATCTCACATGCTGGATTGTCTTACTTAGTCAAGGGAAGTCATATGGTTCTAACGGTTGAGGCACTATCTTCTTCGTTCAAACCTGAAACAAAGGGAGGGAATCTGGTGGTGGCCGGAGAAGACTCCGGTCGTCTTCTCCGACGAGGGGAAAATAACCAGAAACTCAAACATCACTAAACACAATAAAAATGGTATGGATCTCTTCATCTCTCCACGTACTACAACCTGACACGGTTCTTTTTTATTTTCTCTCAATAACCAAGGCTATACGAAGCTCAACAGAAATGGTGCCTCAGCTAAAATTCTCTCCAATCCTCAAATTCTTTCCACTAATCTAATCTACACCTTATACTGATCAAGAATCCATGATCAAATCTTGATTTCAACCAAGAACAAGGCCTAACCGAATCATCAAAGTTTGGTTGCATCATCAAGAAACCTCACCAACAGTCTCAAGACTAATCCTAAATCCATCTAGGACCTAAAAGCAACCTAACCACATGCATAATCTACTCTAATTGATCATAATTAAGGAGTAATCGTGAAAGATAAGAACCTGATAAAATTCTTCAACAAAGGTAGATTCAAGCACGAATTCTCGACCAAAGCTATGCAAAATCACTCAACAATGCTTGGAGATGCCTCTTGAACCTTCAATTTCCTCAAAAAGTGCCTCAATCTACAAAATCAAAAATCACTCACAACTAACTTTTTCAACTGTGTATTACCTGTTCTTGCTCAATCCATCACCAACCTTCCTCTGAACTCACTCAAAATCTTATATAGAGTTGATCTGGGCTGAAATGGAGGCCCAAAATTGGTTGTGTGATCCAATTCCATTTTCACATTTCCTCACTTTTTGCTTTGATGAAATCCACAAAAATGGAGTCTAGAAGCTTCCAACTTGGTTCGTTCTGCTTGCTGAATGTGTCATGAACATGAAGGGTTGTGGTTGACTCCTTAATTCCAATCAATGGTGCGCGTAATTGATGTTACTTCAATCTTAAGAAACCTTGAATTTGGCCATGAAACAAACTTCAATTTGAAATTCCAATAATGCCAAAGTTCTTAAAACATCAAATGCACTCAAAATACGCACAAGTTTGCATAATTTTGAGCCCATATGAATTAATTTGAATTTTTCTCCTTTTAATGCCTTTTAAATCTCTTTTTGTGAAATTTTCTTCATACAATCCTTATTCTAATCCATGTCAATGAATCCTTGGTGCTTGGTTGGACAAATAACATCATTTTGAACAACTTCCAAGTGGGACAAATCTTCATTTGAGGTATGCAAGATGGTGAAATGGACCTATAATAAAAAATGACTTGTAATCTCACTTTCCCAAAATGCCCCTGTCTTGCAAGCAATGTATCTTGAGTTCTACAAACCCAATCATGGACTTCTAGTACTATTTGGAAATCTGAGAAGATAAGGAACAACATTCATGTTGGCCTGAAGTTGAGGAGAAGCTTCCTTCTAGGTCAAAAATGGCATGGAAGTTGGTTGACTTTCAAGGACCAAAATCACATTCATCTGAGGACCCATAGCTTGTCTGTCTCATAACTTGAGTTCCATAAACCCTATCAAGGACTTCTAGTAATAAAACTAAAGCTATGATCATGCTCTACAACAATCATGTTGGGGTCAAGGTGAGATGACAATCACATCTTGAGTTATGTGGTCTTGAAGTTAGGCACTAAACTAGGGGATTTTACACTATCAAGCTTAGAAACCCTAGCCTAGGAACTCCTCACACTCTTGATTCATGATGAGTTAGTATCATAATCCTCTCTTGTGTGTCTCAACACATCAATCCATGGTCACATGGCCTTTAAATTAGGTCTCAACCTTCTTCAAATCAACTGTTGACCTAGGGTTGACCAAATGAAAACCCTAGTGGTACCAATCTTGGTAGTAGCTTCTTATCCTTCACATGATGACATGTCTAGGCTTCAAAATGACTTTAAATACTTCTCATGATCTCTATTAAGGCTTCAAGTCCAACTCCATGGATTTAGAATCATTTGATGGCCTCCCACAACCCTCAAGTTAGGAGATATGCATTCTTGTGTCTAACCCTCTCTCTGAGGAACTTTGTGGCTTTTCTGATGAGGATATCAACCCTGGGATACTTGAATGAAGACTCTTAGATAGCTTCATAACCTTGGTATCCTTTTGTTGATAGTCATACCTCTTGATCTCTTGCACACATGTCAATGCAATGCAGATGATAATGCTAAAATGATTGCAATGAAACACAAGCTAGGTAAAGAAAAAGGTTAGGCAAATTTTGGGGTGCAACAACCATAAAAAAAATATGCAAAATTAAAAGGCTTACTTTCAAAGGTAAAAAATGGAACGAAATTACCTTGCTTAGGATTTGATGAAAGATGCACTTGTATGTAATTGAATTTTCAAGGAAGGTTAGTGCACAAGAATATAAAGTGCAAGCAACAAATCATATTTAGGCAAGATTAGAGATATCATGTAACCCCAATTACCTTTGAATATTGAAAAACGGTTTGGTTGTAAGAGGTTTTGTAAAAATATTCGCAAGTTGAATTTTGCTACCAAATATGCTCAAATTTGACATCCCCCTTTTCAACATGGTCACGTAGAAAATAATGATGTATCTCAATATATTTAGTGCGAGAATGTAGTATCAGATTTTTTGTTAGATTGATAGCACTAGTGTTGTCACACATAATAGGAATACGTTGTAGTTTAATGTCAAAATCAAGTATTTGTTGTTTGAGCCATAATATTTGAGCACAACAACTATTGGTTGTGACGTATTCCGCCTCGGCAGTCGACAAAGCAACGAAAACTTGTGTCTTGTTATGCCAACTAACTAAGGAGTTTGAAAACATGTGTCAAGTTCCACTAGTACTTTTCCTATCTGATTTGCAACCGAAAAAATTTGAATCAGTATAACCAACCAAATTACAACCGCTTCCTAGGAATACCAAAGCTTATACTTAGATGAATCATAAAGGTATCTAAAAATGTGTTTTACCGCTTTTAAATGGGATTCCTTATTAGCCGATTAATAACGAGCGCATATAAACATGCTAAACATAATTTTTGTCCTAGATGTCGTAAGATATATAAATGAACCAATCATACCTCTATACTTCTTCATATCAACATCCTTACCATTCTCATATCTCTCCAAGTTTTCATTTGTAGCCATTAGAGTGTCAATTGATTTTGCATCTTCCATACCAAATTTCTTTAGCAATTCGTTGCAATATTTTGTTTGACACATGAATGTCCCTTCATTGAGTTATATGTTTTGAAGACCAAGAAAGTAATTCAACTCCTCTTTGAGACTCGTCTCAAACTCACCATGCATATGCTTAGAAAACTCCTTGACTAGTTGCATGTTAGTGGAACCAAAAAAATATTATAAAGATAAACTTGAACTAAAATAATATGTTTTCCTTGACGCTTAATGAAAAATGAAGTATCTACCTTCTCTCTAGAGTATCCTTGATTAATGAAGAACTTACTAAGTCTCTTATACCAAGCCCTAGGGGCTTGTTTGAGGCTATATAAAGCTTTATTTAGTTTATAAAAATAATTAGGATACTCATGATTTTCAAAATCGAGAGGTTGTGAAACATACACTTTCTCATCAATATATCCATTAAGGAAAGCACTCTTTATGTTAATTTGATATAACTTGAAATCTTTGGAGCAAGCATAAGCTAGTAGAAGGAAGATAGCCTCGAGGAGAGCAACTAGAGCATAAGTTTCCTCATAGTCGATTCCGTCCTCTTGGTTATAACCTTGAGTCACTAGTCGGGCTTTGTTACTAGTTATCACTCTGTTTTTGTCAAGTTTGTTTCTAAAAACCCACCTAGTGCCAATGACTTGATGAACTCGTGGATAAGGGACAAGGTCTTATACATTATTCCTTTTGAACTTGTTTAATTCAACTTGCATGGCCATAAGCCAACTCTCATCAAGTAGGGCATCTTTAGCATTTTTAGGTTCAACTTGTAAAACGAATGCAAAGTGATAACAAAAATTACTTATCTTGGAGCGTGTTGTCACGCCTTTAGTGATGTCTTAAAGTATGTTGTCGATTGGATGATTCTTGGAGGTTCTCCAAGCCAAAGGAAGGTTTTCCACTGCAGTTGGACTTTCATCCTTTTCCTTTTCACAATTGTTGTCTTTCTTTCTCAATTTCCACTGATTTAGGATGATCAATTCCTTCTTCGTATTATTTGATAATATCTTGAGAAGATACACCTACATCATGAAAACAAACACTTTTCCTGGTATTTATCGAGTAAGACTCATCAAAAGTGACATGTACCAATTCTTCAATAACAAGTAACATTTTGTTATAAACCCTATATGTTTTGCTCAATTGTGAGTATCTAAGGAAGATACCTTCATCGGATTTCGCATAAAACTTTTCAAGATTATCCTTCCCATTGTTTAAAACAAAGCATTTACATATGAAAACATGAAGATGTGACACATTAGATTTTCTACCATTTATTAAATAGGTAGATTACCCTCATTGAGCATAGTTCTAGCCAACTCCTCTAAAACACGATTTTTGCGCTCCACAATGCCATTTTGTTGTGGAGTTCTTAAAGCATAAAAAATATGCTCAATGTCATGTTTATCACAGTAATTCTTAAAGAGATGGTTTTCAAATTCACCTTCGTGATTGCTTCAGATAACAACAATTTTTAAATTAAAATTGTTTTGGGATAACCTTGCAAATTAAGTGAAAGCATTGAAGGTCTCGTCTTTACTATGCAAGAACATGACCTAACAAAATCTAGAGTAATCGTCTACAATTACAAAATCATAGTAGTTACCACCTATGCTTTTGGCTCGTGAAAGACCAAAGAGGTCCATATGAATAAGTTCAAGAAGTTTTGAAGTTGAAATAATGTTTTTTGATTTAAATGAGACTCTTGTTTGCTTACCCATTTGTCATGCATCACATAGATGGTCTTTTAAAAACTTTATTTTTGGTAGACAAATTACTAAATATTTTGAAGTCACCTTGTTTAGTAAATGATAGTTAATGTGATTTAGGCGTCTATGCCATAACCAAGAGTCTTCACTCACGGTGACAAGACACTTAGTTCCGGTTATGGATACATCATCTAGATTAAGCATATATGTATTGTTGACCCTCAAGCCCTTAAACATACAATCCTTCTTTTCTTTATGCTCATATATGCAACAAGTTTTTGAAAAAGTCACTTTAAATCCGTTGTCACATAGTTGACTTATGCTAAGAAGATTGTATTTAAGACCTTCAACTAACATAACATCGGAGATAGTAATAGATGATGGATTGTCTACACTACCTTTTCCAAGTATTGCTCCCATGTTGTTGTCTCTATAAGTGATAAATCTTTTTTTCTTTGGCACAAAGTAAATGAATAAAGAGATGTCACCCGTCATATGTCTTGAGCATCCACTATCGAGAAACCATAACCTCTCCGTAGAGCCAACACATTTAACCTGTAGAATCAAACAAGGATAATAGGTATCTAATTTTTATCAGGTCCTTGAGAGTGAGTGAAATCAAGGTTGCATTTAGACAACTTCTGAAGAACACTTTTAGGAACAAAAAGTCTCCTAAATTGGCCTTTTTCAATAGTGTGACCTTTTTTGCAACAACAATGACAAGATAAATGTGATGAAGTTTACTTTTGCTATTTGAATCATTTTGAACATATTTATTATTTTTATAAGAAGGGTTCAAATACCTTTTGACCTTTGATGGATCAATAGAAAATGTATTCTTTGGTTGTAATGAATTGTCCAATTTAGCTTAAAGAGTGTTTACCTCTTTTTGTCAAGTGTGAGAAGTTTCACAATCGAACCTTAAGGGTTCTCCATCCTCACTTTTATCTTTTTGAAGATCTACCATAAATTGTTTAAGAGACTCAATTTTATTTTTAGTTTATAAAACTTTAGCTTCTAATTGTGCAAAAATTATTTTGTGTGAAGCTAAATTTTGTAAGGCATCTACGACTTCTCTTTGTAGATTTTTAAAATCTTTTTGTAATTGAGAATTAAGGCAATTTATTAAGAGATTCAAGCTTTGAATGACTTACATTCTTCTTCTTCTTTTTGTTCACCATAAAACAAAGTTTGGTCGATTCAATACTTGAACTTGAGCTTTCATCACTTGAAGAATCATTTCCATCTTCCCAAGTAACATAGGCTTTTCTAGTCTTGCTAGATTTCTTGTGATGACTCTTTTCTTTGTCTTTCTTAATCAATGGACACTACAGTTTATAATGGATGACTTCCCCACACTTATAGAACGAACCTTTATATTTTCCCTTCCTATTTCCATCTTCCTTTGAGGAGTTAGATAACCTTTTAAATTTGTCTAGGTTGTTGCCAGAGTGTTTGAATTCATTTTTTCTTATATACATATTGTATCTTTTGATGAACAAACCTATTTCTTCTTCATCGGAGTTCTCATCATCACTTGATTCACACCCACTTTGCTCATATGTTGAGGACTTGGAACTTGAAGTGTTTAGAGCAATAAACTTATTTACTTCCTCCTTGTATTTACCTTTCTCCTTCTTTATCTTCTTCTCAAGATTTTTCTCATGTTTTTCCAAGAAAGTGAGCTCTTGCTCGTGTTCTTCTAGCTTTTCAAATTGAGTTCTGAGATCAAGTGTTTTAAGATCATTCGCTTCTTTAGTCGTGGCGACCTTAGGTTTCCATTCCCTATTAAGGCATCTCAAAACCTCATTAGTAGTTATATCATGGGAGATGGGATTAACTAGAGTCTTCAAGCGATTGATAAGATATATGAACCTCTTTTGCATTTCGGTAATGGTTTCACCATGCTTCATGCGAAATAGTTCAAACTTTTGATTTAAAGTATTTATGATAGCATGTTTGACCTCATTAGTTCCCTCACGGGAAACTTATAATGCATCCCACATAGTGTTAACGGTCTCACAATGAGAGACATGATAATATTCATCAAGACCGAGTGCAGATGTGAAAACATTTTATGCCTTCCAATTATGTGACCATAATTTCTTATCATTATCATCCCATCGTGCTTCTGATTTAGGTATGGTAACACCTTCATCATTGTTCATTTTAATTTGGTCTGGATTATTCATGATGGCGTTCCATATACCCTTGTCAGCCGAGTTAACATGAATACACATACAAGCTTTCTAATAGTCATAGTTTTCATAGATGAATATTGGCACTCTATTGTATGCCCCTTTAGGTTCGATGGCCATTTCTAAAAAGAAAGTATTTAAGAATGAAATTTATCGGAACTCTTGATACCACTTGTTAGCCAAAGGCAACTTATCTAGAGGGGATGAATAGATCCCCAAAAATTGATAGATGAAAATAGTTTTTCAAAAACATTGTCTAGTGGAAGTAACATGGATCGATTCATCTAAATCGAACCTCTATCGAAAAGCTCGGATATGCGTATGTGAAAACAAATTGATGATAATGATAAGCTTTTTAAAAAAATATGGTTTAATCCCAATTACTAGAAGACTACTTAGCAAGCAACTTTATTTCTAATGATAAAACAAACAAAAACACAATTAAAGCAATTTATCGAAAACCTAATCGATTATGCTTGAGATTTTGTATAGTTTTGTTGATCATAAAATCCAACCTCAAAGTGATTGAGATCAATTCAACAAAACACTTTTAAAATGATTTTCAAAAGAAATCACCAAATAAATTAATCACACAAATGATGAACACAACAATTTGCAAACAAAATATAAAAGAGATAGATAGTAATATATATATATATATATATATATATATATATATATATATATATATATATATATATATATATATATATATATATATATATATATATATATATATATATATATATATATATATATACATATATATATATATATACACATACATACATATATATATATATATACATACATACATATATATATATATACATACATACATATATATATATATACATACATACATATATATATATATATATATATACATACATACATATATATATATATATATACATACATACATACATATATATATATATATATATATATATATATATATATATATATATATATATATATATATATATATATATATATATATATATATATATATATATATATATATATATACATACATACATATATATATATATATATATATACATACATACATATATATATATATATATATATATACATACATACATATATATATATATATATATATATATATATATATATATATATATATATATATATATATATATATGTATATATATATATATATATGTATATATATATATACATATATATATATATATACATACATATATATATATATATATATATATATATATATATATATATATATATATATATATATATATATATATATATATATATATATATATATATATATATATATATATATATATATATTGATGACGAGAAAACGCATCGGTTATATCGCTAGATTTCATTGACTTTTACCGCGCATTCACCGTTTTAACGCTCGATTCCTCGAGTTTTTCTTACTATTTTGCAGGTACATCGATATGTGAGGCCAAATCAAGAATTAAGAAGAAAAGAACAAAGAAACCACAAGAAATGAAGCAAGACAGAAGCCTGCATAAAACTCTGCATAATTTGTTACGACCACGGTCGTTACAAGGGTGTCACGACCGTGACACCTTACTTTGGGACCTCACGACCGTGAGGAAGTAGCCACGACCGTGACACTTGAAATCATAAGACAACGAGCGTGAAGACCTTGTCACGCCCGTGACAAGGATATAACTTGATTCTTTTGACTCAGACTACGTCAAAGTCACCAGTGAAGCCACTCCTCCTAGTAATTCTCACGTGAGGGAGATTTCTCCCACTTTCTGCTGCCACTTTCCAACATTTTCTCAACCACTTCAGCAAAGCCCAAGAAGCAAAAGACCCAGGACCAGCCCATTGGAAGCTCTATAAATAGGACCAGCTCAGGAGGATTTAGGAGGGACTTCAGTATCCAAAATTCCTGCGGAAGCTCTGCCGAATTACCTTACCATCAGATTTATTATTCCAGCATTTTATTTTCCGCCTTATTTTATTTGTATCCAAACCAACCGTGTAACAATTTCCAACATTAGGGAATTGTTATACATCTATTTGTTTCCAGCCTTCAGCATTTCGTTTTAATTTTTATTTCCGCCTACGCCAAGCCTTCCGGTCTGTGGAAGAAGGAGTCTACTCAGATATTTGTTAATCAGGTTTTTCAGTTATTGCAATTTAATTTATTTATAATGTCTATTTATTTTTCTGCCATTAGTAAGCTAATAAATAACTCTGAGTCTGATTTAACCTCGATGAGTAGCTAAATACCTTAGGGCGGTATGTAGTTATAACTAACTTAACCGGTAAAATATAACCATGGGCTAAAATAATTAATCGCTTAACATTCTGGCTGATACTTTTTAATTAAATTCGACCTTCTCGTTACGAGAGTAAGAAAAGGGTATTAGGTTGGGTCAAGACCACGAGAGTGTGAGATTTTAACCAGATAGCTAAAGTTAGGCATTTAAATTAAATACAGCGAGAGCGCTTTAAGATAAATTAGACTTATTTAGTTTCCAAAAATTATCTCTAAACACTTATGGGCTAGCGAGAGCAGGCATAGGGCTTTAGGGATAAGATCTGATTCAAGACCACGAGAGTGTGAGTTGAGGGTATTCAAACTAGTAATCTCTACCGAATAGATTAAGTGAACATCCTTATAAGCCTAGGTTAGATTGACCCACCTAAGTTAGTATAATTACATGCCGACCGTTTTAGTATTATTTTATTAAAAACTTGAATTTAATTCCGCCTTCAATAGTCTTAGAAAACCAACAACAATCGTGACAACTATTCGCCTTAGCTAAACTAGAAGTTCATCTAGCACTAAGTAACGATAGAATCCCTGTGGATCGATAATCTTAAATATTACTTCGATAGGCTGTGCACTTGCAGTAAGATACCGCTAGACGCATAAGTAGACACGTCTTTAGCCCATCAAGTTTTTGGCGCCGTTGCCGGGGATTCCTTAATTTAGTTACTAGTGCATTTAGGTAGCATTGTCTAGACTAAGGTATCAACTATTTAATTTAATCTCCTCTCCGAGTGTACGCCACGTACTCGCTCTAAAAGCGAAGACTTGCAACCTCTAATCCCTGAATCGGAACGCTTCTTACACGTAAGAAGACGTATACTCGATTTCGAAAATAATTCCAACATTCCAGATCTTCAATTGGATCCGCCTGAACCAGTCGTAAAATCAGAAAACGCAGGAATGGCTGAAGAACAAGCTCATCCACTCAAGTATTACGCTAATCCTTCGCAAGGTGAACCGCATTCAAGCATTGCAGCACCGGCTATCAACCGAAACGATTTCGAACTAAAACCATAATTGATATCAGCCGTACAACAAAACCAATTCGCCGGAAATCCTACCGAGGATCCGAATCTTCATCTTTCGATCTTTGTGCAATATGCAGATACCGTAAAAGCCAATGGAGTTACCCAAGAAGCTATTAGACTACGTTTATTTCCTTTTTCGCTTCGAGACAGAGCAAGAGCATGGCTTCAATCTCTGCCTTCAAACTCAGTAACTACGTGGGAACAGCTTAAGAAAGTTTTCTTGAACAGGTATTTTCCACCTAGCAAGACAGCTATGCTGAGAGCTCAGATCAACGGATTTAAGCAAAGAGAAAGTGAATCATTATTCGAAGCTTGGGAACGCTATAAGGATCTACTTAGGCTTTGTCCACATCACGGATTAGTAGAATGGATGGTCATCCATACCTTCTATAATGGACTCTTGTACAATACAAGAATGACAATTGACGCTGCCGCGGGTGGTGCATTGATGGACAAAGAATATAGTGATGCCTATGCACTTATCGAAAGTATGGCTCAGAATCATTACCTTTGGGGAAGCGAAAGAGTCGCGACTGAGAAACCAACAAAGGGAGGTATGTACGAAGTAAGTAGTATGGACCAAGTCAATGCGAAGTTTGACCAACTAAGCCAAAAGATCGACAGCTTGGCCATAACACCTGCAGCCACCGTGGCTGCAGTAACACCCAACTGTGAGTTATGTGGAGTCCCAGGACACGAAGTCTCTGATTGTCAACTATTGATAGGAACTCCCACTGATCAAGTGAATTATGCTCAAGGAAACCCTTACTCAAACACATACAACCCAGGTTGGAAGAATCATCCGAATTTCTCCTATAAGAGTAACAATGCTTATTACGCACCAGGTCAAGCACCAGCTACATCACCAGGATATCAAAAGACTGCTCCTAATATCCCTAGAAAATCGAACCTTGAATTGATGATGGAGAGCTTTATAGCTAGCCAATCTCAGACGAACAAGGACTTCCTAAACCAAAACATTCACACTAGCGAGCAGATTAAACAATTAGTGAGCAAAGTAGACGCACTAGCTACACATAACAAAATGCTTGAAACTCAGATTTCACAAGTAGCTCAACAACAAGCGCCTACTGCTGCACCAGCTGGAGTATTCCCTGGACAACCTCAACCTAATCCGAAAGGACATGCTAACGCTGTAATATTAAGAAGTGGCAAGGAACTTGACGGACCTACCGACCCAAGACTTGACAATCCAGCCATGTACCAAAAACCGGATAAACCGACTGAAGTGGTGAATGATCCAGAAGAAAAGGAAGATGAAAGTCGAGAGGTAGTGGAGAAAGAACAACCTTATGTGCCTCCACCACCCTATAAACCACCAATTCCGTACCCTCAAAGATTAATAAGTTCTAAGACGACGGGTCAATTTAAGAAATTTGTAGAACTTCTGAAACAGTTGAATATTACTATTCCGTTTACAGAAGCAATTACCCAAATACCCTCGTATGCCAAGTTTCTAAAAGAAATCTTATCCAATAAGAAAAAGATAGAGGATAACGGAACAGTTACACTCACTGCCGAGTGTAGCGCCATAATCCAGAATAACATGCCTCCTAAGCTAAAAGATCCAGGAAGTTTCTCTATACCCTGTGTAATAGGAAAATTCGTCATTGACAAAGCTCTATGCGATTTAGGAGCCAGTATCAGTGTTATGCCCTTAACGATTTGCAAAAGGCTAGACATGGGAGAACTAAGGCCAACAAAAATGTCTGTTCAACTAGCCGATCGCTCTGTTAAATATCCTGTAGGCATACTAGAAAACGTCCCAGTACGTATAGGACAATTCTACATTCCTACTGATTTTATAATCATGGACATCTCTGAAGATTCCACTACACCTATCATACTAGGAAGACCATTCTTAGCTACCGCCGGAGCTATAATAGACGTAAAAAGAGGAAAGCTAACCTTTGAAGTAGGTGAAGAGAAAGTTGAATTTGTTTTAACACAATTCTTACAATCACCAGCTATAGAGGATACATGCTATCTAATGGACGTAATTGACGAATGTGTAAGAGAAATGGAACTGGAGGAGACCACTTATTCTGAAATAATGAAAATTCAAATCCCTCCAATTCTCGAAGATGATAATTGGCAAAAACCGTATCAGGATAATAGTCTGAGCGAAAGCTTAGCACTTACACCGGATCCCATGCCAAGTAAAGATAAACCTACATTAGGATTAAAAACTTTACCTAAAAACCTAAGGTACGAATTCTTAGACGTTGAATGTAAAAGACCAGTTATAGTGAATTCCAGTTTAGGAACTATAGAGACAAAGAAACTTTTAGATGTCTTGAAGAAATATCCAACTGCATTAGGATATAACATATCTGATCTCAAAGGAATATGTCCTTCAGTTTGCATGCATCGCATTCTGCTAGAAGAAGATTGCAGAACCTCCAGAGAAGCTCAAAGAAGAATAAACCCAACCCTTAGCACTGTAGTAAAGGAAGAAGTCAAGAAATTATTAGATGCCGGGATAATATATCCAATCTCTGATAGTGAATGGGTTAGTCCGATACATGTAGTGCCAAAGAAAGGAGGTATCACTGTTGTGAAAAACGCTCAAGGCGAATCGATATCGCAAAGAGTAGTGACGGGATATAGAGTGTGCATAGATTATCGTAAACTAAACAAAGCCACTCGAAAAGATCATTTCCCACTACCTTTCATAGATCAAATGTTAGAACGATTAGCCAAGCATTCTTACTTCTGTTACCTTGATGGTTACTCAGGATTTTTCCAAATCCCTATCCATCCTGATGATCAAGAGAAGACCACATTCACATGTCCTTATGGAACGTTCGCTTATAGGCGAATGCCCTTTGGATTGTGCAACGCCCCTGCAACCTTTCAAAGATGCATGATGTCAATCTTCGCAGATTTTATAGACAACATCATGGAAGTGTTCATGGACGACTTCTCTGTATGCGGGCAAAGCTTTGAAGGATGTCTATCAAACTTAGAAATGGTGTTAGAAAGATGTGTAAAGGTGAATCTCGTGCTTAACTGGGAGAAATGTCATTTTATGGTCAACGAAGGAATAGTATTAGGTCATGTGATATCAGATAAGGGAATTGAAGTCGATAAAGCTAAGATTGAAGTAATAAAAGATCTTCAACCTCCTAAAACCGTTCGAGAAATACGAAGCTTTTTAGGACACGCCGGTTTCTACCGACGATTCATTAAAGATTTCTCGAAAATCACTAAACCTCTTACTGGTTTATTAATGAAAGACGCTGACTTCATATTCAATGAAGATTGTCTTAAAGCATTCGAAACTCTAAAAACAGCCCTCATCACCGCACCAATCATGCAACCCCCTGACTGGAGATTACCTTTTGAAATCATGTGCGATGCGAGTGACTATGCTGTGGGCGCAGTCCTGGGTCAGAGAAAAGAAAAGAAACTCCATGCGATTTACTATGCAAGTAGAACCTTGGATTCTGCCCAGATGAACTACGCCACTACAGAAAAAGAATTGCTGGCAGTTGTCTTTGCGCTTGACAAATTCCGCTCTTACCTAGTTGGGGCGAAAATAATCATTTACACAGACCACGCTGCTATCCGATATCTGTTAACTAAGAAGGATGCTAAGCCACGACTCCTAAGATGGATTTTACTCTTACAAGAGTTTGATCTAGAAATAAAAGACAAAAAAGGTACCGAAAACGTCGTAGCGGACCATTTATCTAGAATAGAAGGTATTAAACCCGAACAAGTGCCGATTAACGATGATTTTCCGTATGAACAGCTGATAGCGCAAATAGGAAGCGACCTGGCGCAGTTAGATATAAATGAACCAGAACCCGTGGAAATAATACAGACAACTGTAGGACTGCCATGGTACGCTGACATTGTCAACTACCTAGCCGCAGGAGCTCTTCCACCAGATCTAACCTATCAGCAGAAAAAGAAGTTCTTTCATAACCTGAAACAGTACTATTGGGATGAACCATTATTGTTCAAACGAGGACCGGATGGAATCTTTCGCCGATGTATTCCCGAAGAAGAAATAGAAGACGTCATTACTCAATGTCATTCATCTCCCTATGGTGGACATGCGAGCACTTCCAAAACTTGTGCGAAAATCTTGCAAGCCGGCTTATACTGGCCTAGTCTATGGAAGGATGTCCACATCGCTGTTATAAGTTGTGATCGGTGTCAACGCACCGGCAATATTTCAAGAAGAGATGAAATGCCCCAAAAGGGAATTTTGGAAGTAGAAATCTTCGACGTCTGGGGAATAGATTTCATGGGACCATTCCCATCATCTTTCGGTAATAATTACATACTCGTAGCCGTTGACTATGTCTCAAAATGGATCGAAGCCATAGCTTCTCCTACAAATGATGCACGAGTAGTAATAAAGCTTTTCAAAAACATAATCTTTCCCAGATTTGGTGTACCTCGACTCGTCATAAGTGACGGTGGCTCACACTTCATTTCGAAAATCTTTGACAAATTACTATCTAAATATGGAGTGAGACACCGTGTGGCTACACCATATCACCCACAAACAAGTGGACAGGTCGAAGTCTCAAACCGAGAGATTAAACAAATCTTAGAAAAGACTGTCGCCATATCTCGGAAAGATTGGTCATCTAAACTTAATGAAGCTCTATGGGCTTATAGGACCGCTTACAAGACTCCCATAGGCACTACACCTTTCAAACTAGTCTATGGAAAGTCTTGTCACCTCCCAGTAGAACTAGAACACAAAGCTTATTGGGCGATCAAAACTCTCAATATGAACTATAGTGCTGCAGGAGAAAAGCGAATCCTAGACATTAACGAATTAGAAGAACTAAGGTTAGATGCATATGAAAATGCTAAGCTATACAAGGAAAGAACCAAGCGATGGCATGATAAACGCCTATCTAAGAAAGAATTCAGTGTGGGAGACGTTGTACTCCTCTTTAATTCAAGACTTAGGCTCTTTCCTGGAAAATTGAAGTCTAGATGGTCGGGACCCTTTGATATTACTAAAGTATTCCCAAGTGGAGCAATAGAAATCAAGGGTAGGAACAATGAACCATTCACAGTAAACGGACAGCGCCTAAAACATTATCATAAAGTTGAAAATAGAGACTATACGAATGATCTAAAACTTTTGAAATTGTCCGCAAATTCCCCTGAGTAGTCTAAACCTCAGCGTTACGTCAGGCTTTTGACAATAAAAACAGCGCTTAGTGGGAGGCAACCCATTTTCTTAGTTACCTATTTTAAACTACTCTTCTCTTTTTAAGCATTTTTAATTATCGTTATTACTATTTGTTTAAATTGTTTTGTTAGTTTTATTTTACATTACATTTATAGCCATTACATTTTAGCATAGCATTTTTCTTATTTTTCATCCTAAATCACTTTTTACAGATTTTCTAAAGTCTTTTCCACTGAATTGTTTCCACCGTATTTTCACTGACTATGGCTAACCAACCTATTAACTATATGGAAACCCAATTTAGAGGTAGGAACCAAAGAATAAAGTACGAAGAGTTATCACAGAGGCAAATGGATTTGACCCTGTACCCAAATGAAAAGACTATGGAAACCTTAGGTATACATGAGAGCATGATATACCTGTTCAACCGACTCGGATGGGAGAATGCAATGATCCAACACAAGTTTGCGACTTACCGAGAGCTCACCCTTGAGTTCCTTAGTTCCCTACTTTACCTACCCGAGCGCGGTTTTGGTTCTAGGAAAGGATTCATTAGTTTCCACCTATTCGGAATAGAATACGACTTTAACCACAAAGAACTAGCTGACCTATTAGGATTCCCCAGTGGACCTTTTGCCTTTACTACCACACAGGTAGAATTGATGGATGTGGAGCTAGATTTCTTTTGGGGAACTCTGACCGGAAACTACCACCCTGAACCAAATGATATGAACAATGATGAGATCCATAACCCTGCTCTTCGTTACTTCCACAAATTCCTCGCCCATACCTTCTTTGGAAAAGAAGAAAATATTACCGGAGTCTCTAAGGATGAATTATTTATTATGTCATGTTTCAATACCGGACAGTGTGTTAATGGTGTCCCTTTCATGATGCAAACCTTCACCCGCATCCAAGATGAACCTGAATTACCTATAGTGGTAGGAGGTCTTGTAACCATGATTGCTGATGCTTTAGGACTTAGGTACCAACTGGACAGGTGCACCCGTCTAGGAACCGTACGCCTGATGAACCTTAAATTCTGCTTCAATAGACATATTATAAGGAATTTAGGACGCCCACCTTTTGAGTACCTGATCCGGAACACAGTGGTCACCCTGTTCACATTGCCCAATCATGCAAAAGTAAGTGTTCATAATAAGGATAATTGGCTTTATGAGTTAAATCCACCTGATTATCCAGCAACTCCTGAAACACCTCAGTCTCACAGGATAACAGACGATGTAATGACCGCTGTTGAAACTGACCCCGAGACACCTCCTGGATACCATGACATTGACCCAACTGACAAAGTTCATGAAACCCCTGGAGCGAATCACGGAGAGTACGCTAACAACTTGCAGAAAATCATGCACACTCTCAATGCCTATCAAGCTGACATTAATCTATTCAGAGAAGACATTAAGAGCATGCGATTGGACATCGTGGGATTGACTGACATGGCCTGCGAACAGTTCTATCATCTGGACTCCACCATCGAAGATCTGAAGAAACGCCTTTGAACCGGCTATCAGTGATTTAGTTTACTAATTCTTTCCTCATTATTTTTTATCATTATTTTCATTTCCAGTTAGATTTATCTTTCGCAACGATTTCATAACATAATTTGAGTTTATGTAATTTCAATTTTTCTTAATGCCATGCACTTTCTATTTCAATTGATTCTTCATTTTAGCAGCTTAAATAATTTTTCTATTTCTTTTCTATACACTGTGTGACCGTATACTGTATGACTGCAATATTCTATCTCAGATTCGTATACTACTGTTTTGAAATTGCTATATATTAGGTTCGTATACTACTGTTTTGAAATTGCTCTATATTATGGTTGTGTTACTATAGTACTACTAAATATAATACATTATTACTAAATTAAAAATAACGTGAGACAATATGCTTTTTCTGAAATTACTCAGCACCACACAGCCTCACGGTCGTCACGCCCACTTACGATCGTGACGTTCCCATTTAGCGCGTCACGACCGTCACGATCTAGTCACGACCGTGACTACCTCTATACCAGAGGTCGTGAGAAACAGAACTGTTTCTTCATCGTGTCCACTCCTCTTCTCCCTCCATACCCTATCTAAAACTTCCCCCACTCACTCCCAAACCGTCAAAACCTTTCCACTACCCCATTAATCCACCATTACCAGTAACCATTCCAATTCCACTGTCCCGTATTTAACCCGAACACCAACCTCCCTCATTCTACCACTCTCCTTCCAAAAACTTCACACAAATCCTTCCACCCTCTCCCTTCACATTTGCATGTTATGGATTCTATCGTTTTCAGAGAAGGAGAAGCAGGAGAAACCCAGCGAGACCGTTTCGTCCGCTTCGAGAACCGCGGTCTGCAACCCACCCGGTACATTTCCACCGACTGTCTGCAACAACTCGGTATGCTGCCCAGCGTCCAAGACCTATTGCAGAAGGTTGGCCTGTGGGACCTCTGTCACCAGCCACAGCCTACCTTCGAACTCCTGACGCTGGAGTTCCTCAGTTCCTACTGCTACATCACCCCTCATGGTTCTCAGAGTCAGCTTACCGGCAACGTAACATTCAGACTGCTTGGCCGGGAGTTCAACCTCACACAAACCAGGATTGCAGAGCTGTTAGGTTTCCACCACGGCACCGAAGCCCACCGTCGCGTGCCCGACAACTTCAGTGAACAAGCATTCACACTGTGGCGCGACCTCACCAACACCCAAGCGACCACTTTCCAGAGCCTCAACGCCACTCATATCCACAACCCGGCTATCCGCTACTTTCACCGGGTCCTCTGCAACACCATCTTTGCTCGGGAGAGCAACCACAAGCTCAACTCAAAGGAGCTCCTGTTTCTGTACTGTGCCCTGCATGACGAGCCAATCAATGCTGCCCCCTTTATGCTCTACCACATCCAGGCCATCGCGCACCGCGGCTCATCCCCGTTTTTCATTGGAGGCATTGTCACCACCCTCGCCATTCAGCTGGGGCTTGGTGACGCGCTCGCTGATCTGCCGCACCTCGCCCCCGATTTCCTGACCATGAGCTACTGCCGGTCCGCCCACCTGATCGCGCAGCGAGAGGATGGCAGGTACAGCCCTGTCGTCAATGGCACCGTCTTCCACCACATCACTCTGCCGTCACGCACACGCATCGACCCAGCAAACCGAGCCAACTGGCTCTTTGCCTTACCAGCTGCTGCGGATCACGTGCCGGTACATGATGATCAGCCAAACGCCGCAGTGGACGAGATGCAGGACGCCATGGATGCGGCTGAGCATGCCCAGGACATCCCCGAGACTTCCACCCGACAGCAGGCAGCCCCCGCTGCCACACTGGAGGACGTCCTTTTTGCGATCCACCAGCAGAACCTGATGAACGCAGCACTAGAGCGTCAGCAGAAGGCCCAGTACGACGCTCTGCTCGGCACTATTGCTGCCAACCATGCGGCCACTAATGAGCGGGTTAGCGAACTCTTTGGCGAAGTCCGCGGCGAGCTCGAGGCGCTCCGCCTCAGCATTACTGCTACCTCCGGTACCGGCTCTGACCCCGACGCAACTCCCTCCAGACGCCGCTCTCGCACCAGAGGCCGTGCCCGCGATCACCAGCAGCAGTAGTTTGCTTTTATGTTGTTTTTTCAGTTTTAGTCTTGTACTGTATCTATACCGCTACTATATCACAACATTGAGGACAATGTCTGCTATAGTGTGGGAGAGGTACTTTTCATTTCAATGTACTTTCAATCCTGTTGTATTCCTTTTAGAAAATCAATGAAATGAGCAATTCTGTGCGTTATTTTCTTGAATATCGAGTTTTCCCCGATTATTAAGCCATACTAGAATTACTCGCATTACCCGACTGACCACCGAATGGTTCGTAATTACGAGGCCGGGAACGATTAAACAAGACCAATACAATCTTGACATCTTCGACCCCCTGCTTAAGAAATTCCATCCGATCACCATTGCGAGTGCACCTTTAGTTTCAGTTCAAAAGTAACCCCAGTAGTTTATACTAGCAGTCAGCACCGTCTAAACACAAACCACGTGGGGAGCCGATGAATATAAGCGCTTGATACCTAATCAATAATGATCCTTCGTATCTCAATGCAAAATGAAAAGAGATTGCGCCAAAGTACACGGTCGCAGATAAGAAACGAGAAATATGAGAAGGACTCCGTTCCGGGTTGGTTCAGAGGTACTGGTTCTGACTCGTAGGGCGTGCTACGGCTCGATCCCCCACAACCTCCGCATCGGATAAAACATGAAGGGTTACCACACTCGTGTACCAGACCCGTGCTAAAAAAGGATCAAAATCGCTAACCGGCTACTCCACTACGTGCGTGCGAAGGCAAAGGGCTTAATGTGACTGCGCCAGAACGAACCGGGTGAAATACGATCGAAAAACTCTAGGTGAAATCGCAATGTGATTGTCGATTGTTTCGCTTGACGGGAAGTAGACGACATAGCCTGTTGCTTATGTCATTAGTGTATCGGTAGTGTTCTATCAAAGTACCGGACTATCCGACAGAACGATCCACCGGACGGTTTGCTATGAGTATGCGCGAATAAAATCTTGTCCGCCGATTTTCAACCGACTATTTGCTTGAGGACAAGCAAAGGTTTAAGTTTGGGGAAGTTTGATGACGAGAAAACGCATCGGTTATATCGCTAGATTTCATTGACTTTTACCGCGCATTCACCGTTTTAACGCTCGATTCCTCGAGTTTTTCTTACTATTTTGCAGGTACATCGATATGTGAGGCCAAATCAAGAATTAAGAAGAAAAGAACAAAGAAACCACAAGAAATGAAGCAAGACAGAAGCCTGCATAAAACTCTGCATAATTTGTTACGACCACGGTCGTTACAAGGGTGTCACGACCGTGACACCTTACTTTGGGACCTCACGACCGTGAGGAAGTAGCCACGACCGTGACACTTGAAATCATAAGACAACGAGCGTGAAGACCTTGTCACGCCCGTGACAAGGATATAACTTGATTCTTTTGACTCAGACTACGTCAAAGTCACCAGTGAAGCCACTCCTCCTAGTAATTCTCACGTGAGGGAGATTTCTCCCACTTCTGCTGCCACTTTCCAACATTTTCTCAACCACTTCAGCAAGCCCAAGAAGCAAAAGACCCAGGACCAGCCATTGGAAGCTCTATAAATAGGACCAGCTCAGGAGGATTTAGGAGGGACTTCAGTATCCAAAATTCCTGCGGAAGCTCTGCCGAATTACCTTACCATCAGATTTATTATTCCAGCATTTATTTTCCGCCTTATTTTATTTGTATCCAAACCAACCGTGTAACAATTTCCAACATTAGGGAATTGTTATACATCTATTTGTTTCCAGCCTTCAGCATTTCGTTTTAATTTTTATTTCGCCTACTCCAAGCCTTCCGGTCTGTGGAAGAAGGAGTCTACTCAGATATTTGTTAATCAGTTTTTCAGTTATTGCAATTTAATTTATTTATAATGTCTATTTATTTTTCTGCCATTAGTAAGCTAATAAATAACTCTGAGTCTGATTTAACCTCGATGAGTAGCTAAATACCTTAGGGCGGTATGTAGTTATAACTAACTTAACCGGTAAAATATAACCATGGGCTAAAATAATTAATCGCTTAACATTCTGGCTGATACTTTTTAATTAAATTCGACCTTCTCGTTACGAGAGTAAGAAAAGGGTATTAGGTTGGGTCAAGACCACGAGAGTGTGAGATTTTAACCAGATAGCTAAAGTTAGGCATTTAAATTAAATACAGCGAGAGCGCTTTAAGATAAATTAGACTTATTTAGTTTCCAAAAATTATCTCTAAACACTTATGGGCTAGCGAGAGCAGGCATAGGGCTTTAGGGATAAGATCTGATTCAAGACCACGAGAGTGTGAGTTGAGGGTATTCAAACTAGTAATCTCTACCGAATAGATTAAGTGAACATCCTTATAAGCCTAGGTTAGATTGACCCACCTAAGTTAGTATAATTACATGCCGACCGTTTTAGTATTATTTATTAAAAACTTGAATTTAATTCCGCCTTCAATAGTCTTAGAAAACCAACAACAATCGTGACAACTATTCGCCTTAGCTAAACTAGAAGTTCATCTAGCACTAAGTAACGATAGAATCCCTGTGGGATCGATAATCTTAAATATTACTTCGATAGGCTGTGCACTTGCAGTAAGATACCGCTAGACGCATAAGTAGACACGTCTTTAGCCCATCATATATATATATATATATATATATATATATATATATATATATATAATATATATATATATATATATATATATATATATATATATATATATATATATATATATATATATATATATATATATATATATATATATATATATATATATATATATATAATATATATATATATATATATATATATATATATATATATATATATATATATATATATATATATATATATATATATATATATATATATATATATAATATATATATATATATATATATATATATATATATATATATATATATATATATATATATATATATATATATTTATAATATATAGAGAGAGAGAGAGAGAGAGAGACGAGAGAGAGAGAGAGAGAGAGAGAGAGAGAGAGAGAGAGAGAGAGAGAGAGAGAGAGAGAGAGAGAGAGAGTACACTAGGATTTATTTAGGCAGTTCCCAGTCGACTACGTTTGCCCTTAATTTGAATTCGAATTGAGATCATGTAACTAACCTTACTTTGCAATAGTATTTTTATAAGACAAATGTAGCAATGCAATCAAACCCTAAGCTTGATGTTGATCCTAGAAAATTTTATTTCCTTGATTTGAGCTTGATCAAGTCACCCAACAATGCTAATTCGATTCACTATTTCACGCTACTCCATTACAAGAACCGCATCCCTTCAAATCCTTCACTCGATCAAATCCAAATTTACCATCTATTGCGACCCAAGATTTTATACAGATTGGTTCATCGCCTCACGTTACTCCTTTGCAAGAATCATAATCATTCACAACCTTCACTCGATAAAATTCTAATTTGAGTAATCTTGTCCAAAACCTTAAAATCCACACATTGTTTTAAAGGAGAAATCTCACCTTGGCTTTCTTATTTGAAACCCCCCTAAGATCTTAACCCAATTTACAATACCACAAGATAAAATTGGACCTTATCTACTTGGTTCTAGATGGAACCCAAACAATGAATGATTATGTGTATGTTGTTTGTGTGTAGGCATAAAACACACGTTGGAGATAATGACGACTCTTAGTATGTTCCAAGTTTCGTTTATGATTTTACAAAAATCATTGAAAGAAAATGATGCATGTATGAAGTATTTATATGCATGGATGTTATGAGGCAAAAAGAATGCAAAATAAATTATGAACTTTTGGAAATTTTTGTTGCATTGGTCTACCTATGAAAGTCATGTGTCAGCTTGTTCAACACATAGGCCGGCATGTATAAGGTCATGTGTCGACCTGTGAAGGTCATGTGCTGCATATGTGTCGACTTATAAATGTCATGTGCTGCCTATGTGTTGACCTGAAGAGGCGACACATGGAACAAAATCTACATGCTTTAATATTGCAGCATGGGTGTCGACCTATGGAATTGCTGTGTCAACCTATAGATGAGAAAACATTTTTATAGGTCGACATGTAGACGTATGTGTGTCGCGGTGAGAATTGGATACCAATCTATTGATTAACTTGAATCGCAAATTATTATTCACACACCGGTCTTTAATTTGTCCAAGGGAAGGGTAAAAGATCGAAATAACCCATGAATATGCAATACCATGCAAAGCTAGAGAATCTAAGGTTCGGGGGTTAGTTAAACTTAGGGAAGGTATTAGCATCCTAAGCATCTGTAGTACTCTACAGGAACCTCTTGTTAGTATTTGTGTTATCGTAGTTTGCTAAAGGTAAGAGACGTAAGGTTTTATTTCTAAGTATGCTCGCCGAGAAATCGCATCTTGTGCCTACGTATCCTGACGAGAATAGAATCAGAGCATTTGTAGTTCCCCTCAAAGGATTGAGGAAACTCTTTATTATGGCTAAGGTTCTAGGAGGGAAGTTGTTGATTGATTTTAGGAGAAGAACAAGTAGTCATCTTAGGGAGAATACTTAACTTAAAGCACCACAAACATGCGGAAGACGGTATTTGCATCGCATTGAGAGAAGGGCTCCAACTCGGATTTAATCAACGAGTATGCCACGTACCTCTCTCAAACGGAAAAAGATTCTACATCTTTCTCGGCTATGTTATGGGGTAGAAGAATTATATCTGAACTTCATAGGTGAATCATGTCTAATTCTCTTATGGAAGAATGAGATTTAATTTGATAAGTTGTCTAAGTTTAAATCTTAGAGGATCCTACCTTAAGATATAAGGGTGTATCCTAAGCTAATCAACCTAAAAGGAATTAGAGATCAAGCAGGGGATATGATGCAAATGACAATGCAGTGCATATAACTTATAAAGTCATACACAAGTTCTTCCCTTGGACATAAACAGACAATAAGAAGGATTCAAAGCCACAAATGAATATCAGACAAAAATAGGCATCATTGAGATAATCTATAATGAGCAAATAAAAAACATATCAAGTGCCAATATCATGGACGAATAACAACAAATGTGTATGACATATCAAAGCATGGAATCAGCTCATAAAGTAAAACATCAAGAGTAGATATCATTAATTAATTAATTAATACATAAGCATCATGAATTAATCGAGAAAAACTAGGCCCAAGACATGAAAGTAATCAACCATAAAAAATAAAATCGGGCCACGAGGGAATATACAAGATTAGTATCATGAAGATAAATTCAAAAAATGTACATCAAGAATTAATCAAAAAGAAAATTGAGGATTGTAAAGATTAAATATAATTAAAACCAATTAAACTAAAAATCTCGTTAAAAACTAATTAAACTCTAATCAAAACTAACTAAACTAAACTCTAATTAAAAAGTTAATTAAATTAAATTCTAATTAAATTAAAATTTGATAAATAAAAAAATAATAAGGCTAAATTAAAAACATAAAATTCTAATTAAATTAAAATTAGAAAAAACAATTTGGGGGGGGGGGGGGGGGGAGACTAGCTGGTGATAACACAAAGGGAATGGGCTAAGCCCAAATGAATTGATGAAGGGACCTTATTAAGACAAACACAAAAGGAATCAGGAAAACCTTGAAACCTTCTTCCTCTATCAAAACTGCAACACTATTACTCCCGTCTCCGTTTACATTGGCGTGTTGTACCTCTTCATCCCTTTCAAACTCAAATCGTCGGTTGAAGAAACCTCCATATTTCTCTTCTCAATCTTGTGGCGATGTTCTCAGATGTAGTTTTGTTAGGATGATACACTGGATACGGTAGCTGGAATATCATCGACAAAAACATGTTACTGAGTTATTTTGTGGCAGAAGCAAGTAGCGGTTCATATGAGCATGGTGTTGTGTATGAAACGTGACGGAGAATGTATACGGGGTGTTGAACATCAGAGCTAGCAAGTTATGGTATGAGGTGGTTTATGTGTATTTTTCAGGGTGTGTATTATGTGATTTTTACTGCTGCTATTTTTTATGGTTGATGTAGTTTGATTGTAGTTAGTCATGGTGAATGAGGGGTATTCGAGTGATTGTATATCACTAGAAAAAAGAACATGATACTTGTATTATGAATGGTTGGTGTTTCTGAATTTTTTCTACGATGGCTGCTGCAATATATAAGCCTTGGAAAAGTGAATATTTTTTATGAATGAGGAAAACATATTATAATTTTCTTTCCTCTTTCAATTCAACATGTTGTGACATTGCTTTGGATTCCTTCCTTTTTCAGTTCAGCATGTTTGCGATATGTTTTGGAAAAAAATCATATCCTTGTTCCCTTGTTTTGCAATGCCATTTATATATAATATTAGGATTTCAAGTGAATTAAAAACCTTCTAAAACTTAAGGAACACGTATATTAAAAGGGTTAAAACAAAATGTTTGTATATTTTTGTTAAAAAAGAAATGTAATAGTTAAAAAACATATAATTAAAATAAACTTTAAACTAAAATACCTAATTAAATATAAAGATAATTAAATTAAAAACTAATTTAGCTAAAATAATTAAAAAAATATTAAATTAAAAGACTATTTTAATAAAATAATTAAAAGATAATTAAATTAAAAGACTATTTTAATAAAATAATTAAAAGATAATTAAATTAAAAGACTATTTTAAAAATAAAAGATTATTAAATTAAAAGACTATTTAAAAATAAAAGATAATTAAATGAAAAGATTGTTTTAAAAATAAAATATAATTAAATTAAAAGACTATTTTTTAAAATAAAAGATAATTAAATTAAAAGACTATTTTAAAAATAAAAGATAATGAAATTAAAAGATTATTTTAAAAATATAATATAATTAAATTAAAAGACTATTTTTTAAAATAAAAGATATTTAAATTAAAAGACTATTTTAAAAATAAAAGATAATTAAATTAAAATATTTTTTAAAAATAAAATATAATTGAATTAAAAGACTATTTTTTAAAAAAATAAAAGATATTTAAATTAAAAGACTATTTTAAAGATAAAAGATTATCAAATTAAAAGATTATTTTAAAAATAAAATAGAAATGAAACGGTTTATAACAAATAAAAAGTCGAACATCAAAGTGCCTGAAAAAGAAACACCAAAAATAAACAGCGTGATATGCTATGCAGATGATGGAAAATAAGATCTTAGGGTCAAAATTAGGGTATGACAGATGCCCATATTTATGTTACTTCTATCCGGAGATATGGAGATTGAAATCTTCGTCTTGACGTGATATGAGAGAGTTAAATACAAACATGCACAATTTTTGGCCCTAAGACGCCACTAAATGCTTATGATATGATATGCAAGACAGAAATCTTGTGAAGAATGATGTCACAGGGGATATCTGCATATAGAAAACACTGAAACATAGTTAAAGAACAGAAGGCCCGCCGAGGAACAACTTAGCAAGAATCCACAGGGAAAGGTTCAACTCCACTAGAGATGAGACTCAACTCCACCAGGGAAAAGACACTTAACCACCACTGGGGATAGCTTAAACACATGGTATTTCCAAAATAGAACAAAGGTGTGTATCGCCTACTACCAAGAACATGGTAGCCTAAACAATAGGCAAGAAACTTTAAAAGATGGATAACCTACTACCAACAGATGGTAGCCTAAGCGAAGGTATCTAGTTGAAATAAAAGAACGTATATTACTTATTAAAAAGTACATGATAGCCTAAGCAAAGGTAATAGACTTGAAAGGAGAGATCACCTACTACCAAATGCGGTAGCCTAAGCAAATGTATCTGACCAAAAAGATACAGTATATTACCTACTATCAAACATATGATAGCCTAAGCAAAGGTAATAACCAAAATAAGCTTCCATGATCAAAATATGATTAAGCTTCTTCTTTAACTAAATGATTCATTTACAAAGGGTAAATAAACTTCCCCACGCCTCGGGTCACAAGTCATGGACTGGTCCTAGTTTCTTCTTTAATCAATTATTCCACTTGAAAAGGGTAAAATAAACCTTCCATCACTTCAAGTTTGTATGCCATGAACGAGTCTCAGTTTCTTCTTTAAAAAGGGTAAAATAAACCTCCCCTCGCTTCAAGGTTGTATGCCATAAACGAGTCTTAGTTTCTTCTTTGATAAAGTATTCCACTTGAAAAGGATAAAATAAACCTCCCCTCGCTTCAAGGTTGTATACCATGAACGGGTTACAGTTTCTTCTTTAATCAAGTATTCCACATGAAAAGGGTAAAATAAACCTCCCCTCGTCTCGAGTCATAAGCCACGAAAGGGGAATACTTATGAGAGAGTATCTTCACACAGATTGGAATTTTACTAGAGATTTATGACTTCAACAGGGATCCATAATTTACTAGAGATTAGAAAACATCGTCGGGGATCTAAAAGATATGCAAGTCAGTTGATTTGCAGAATTTGTCTTCTTAAATAAAGAAAAAGATCATCTGAATCTTCATCAAACTTCTCGGAGAGATGTCATTTGATGGAAGCAAATTGAATAGTGGACTCGCAGGGGAAAACATCACTGAGGAGAAACATTGTTGTAGTTTGAAGTTGCATTGAAGCAAATAAAGTCCTTGTATCAGGAATTATCAAATAAAGAGAAACACTTGTAAAGTCTTCACCAAACTTCTCTGATGGATTTCCGGAGATATGCCATTTGATGGAGGATAAGTTGATAATGTTGATAGACTCATTAGGGATAGACAAATTGTCTTGAGGAGACTTTTATTTGTCATCCAAATAGAAAACCTAAGAACGAAACAAGTTATTCAAATAAAGAGCTGCCACTTATTATCTGGGTATAAATTGCTGAGAAAATATTGTAACACTGCCGCTGAGGAAATATTTTGTCTTCAATGGTGATCCTCAAATAAATTCTTCCCGGGGGAAAAAGTGCAAAATAAATGCATGCTCAATCTAGGTTCAAAAGCCTAGAGAGACTCAAAATTGTGCTTGTCAGGGACCAAAGTTCAATTCAGAAAATAACTGAAGAGAAACAGACAAGCAAGACTCTACCCATTAAGGAATGAACTCAACTAGGGTTTATCTTTATCCAAAAATGGAAAAGAAAACTAAAGCAACCATATTCCATTAGAATCGAACTCAGTGGGGAATTAGAAAGGATGTGCTCTTTCTGCTTAGGGCTGACGACTCTACTTGGATGGAGAAGACAAATCCAGCCACTTGGGGATAAACACGACTAAAGTAAACAAACAAACAAACAAACACAAAAATGCAAAATGCACAGATGTCATTTATCCATATGAATGAATGTATGTTATGTTATGCTTATTGTGACAAAATAAACAAGGAGAAGTAAACTGAGATGAAATAAACATCTCGACACGGATACTTGGCCAATCTTCGTAAGATAGAAGCATCACTGAGGTAAATGGAAAGCCACACATAGAATCACAATCTTGATTCAAGGCTTTAAACTTCTATGGGGAAAAGAGAGCACTCCACTTGGGGATATTATATCATGACTTCACTTAAGGGATTGTCAAGATGAATCTCGTTGCTCTGTTGGGATGAGAAAGATTCGTTGGGAAAGGATCAAACTCATGATTAAAAAAAATTCATAGAGGATAAAATAAATATCCAGTAAGAACTGAAGTAGACTGAAAGGAAGTCATTATTGGAGATGCCAGAGTTGAGGCCTCACAGGGGATAAAATAAAGATCTATTTCATTAGGGGAACTCAGATTAAAGTCGTAGCTGCAAATATCAGAGTTGAGACTCTATGGGGATGAAATAAACATCCACTTTGTCGAGGAAGATTGAAGTTGTAAGAAGTCAGTTGAGGAGTGAAATAACATTCACTTCACTGGGAAGGTTGAAGCCAAAGAAATTCACTGGCGGATGCTTATGTTACCAATAGGGGAAATCTTGCACCATACATGCCATAACTGCTTGAAGTGGAGATTCACCAGAGAATTTTCATGACTACCTGTGGAGAGACTTAATGGAGAATCATCATACCACTTGAGACAGAAGCTTTTTGGGGTATGGGTGAAAAATGCTACGAGAACAAAGTAGCTCTGCATTGATGAACTGTATGGTGCTCGCCATTTCAAACAACATTTGTTGTGAATGGATAAAATAATCTTCAATTCTCAAATGCCCCAAGATCACATAGTTTACGAGAATAAAGTCATTCCAAGAGGATCTTACAGAAAACTTGGAATCCAAGATGTTCCAATATCTTCTAACTCTTGGAGAGATTTGTCAAATCTTGATGTAACTGCCCCATATTGACTGCATTTTGTATAGCTGAAACTTCAAACTTACCCCTTAGGATGGTTAGTTTGTGAAAGCAACAATTGGGAAACAAACTTGCCTCTGGTCAGCAGAGTCTTCAGGCAACATGCCCCTGGATATGATCATTCTTGGAATGTTTCGCCCTTTTTCATCAGAGTTTCAAGTCTCAAAAGATTAAGCTCATCCTTGTTGTTCGTATACAAACTTCTATGATGTTAAGCAATGTTAACGAGCAAAAAGATGTTAATTCTAAAACTGCTAATGCAACACACATGCTTGTCTTGAAGTTATTTATTTATTTATTGAAAGGATATCACAATAACTTGAGGCTGAATCACTAGTTAGGATAGGAAATTAATTAATTTTACAAAGCCAACACAACTTTTGAGATTAGCTCATATGAGTCAGGAAACGTTATCTCGTCGAGTACGCTTTCAAAATAAACTATGCTTCAATTAGGTCTTTTGAGGGTTGTATCGTGGCTTGGTTCACGGCTTAAGAAACAAAGGATATAAGGCTCAAAGTTTATTTGTGCCCACCTATTCTTCGTGATGTTTTCCAATCCTACCTTCAGTTAACCTGACATGAGCTCTCATCTCTCAAGAGGAGTTTTAATATGGTTGAGAAACCACTGAGGCTTTGAACATGGCAGTCACTCACCTCTTTGCTTTTGGTGTTTGATCACACGACTTTGTTATTATTGAGGATTTTTCTTGGTGATCCTTTGTTTTTGCTTTTCGTGTTTCCTTTTATTATCATTTTGTTTTTATTCCCTAACTTTTGCCTGGACGGAGTCTTTGGATTTGACTTTGGAGTCCAGCGGGATGCATCAATTTTGCTTAAGTCTTCTTCATAGATTTTGACTTAGCAAGCTTTCTCTCTTTTCATATTTTTTTTATGAATAAGTCGTGTGACTCTAAGTTATTTTGACCCTTTTTAAAGGATTATGACTGCCTCACTCTTTAAATAGTCGAGGAATAATCATTGTGGTTTTTTGACTTCCAACCTCCTAACATGTGAGAAATAGATAAAATGGATTTTCGAATGTTCTCTCCTCCTTTTTTAGAGTCTGGGCGCTCGATCAGTTTAACTGAAAACTACCTTGCCCATGTAAAAATTTAAGGTTTTTTGTATGTAAGGAAAAAAACTCCTACTTCAAGGCTCAAAGGGGTTAACAAAGGTCTATCTCCCTTATATCTCCAGTGTTTGAGGATTTGAAACAATGCCTTACATCATCAGTCGGGTTTTACTAAAAAGCATACGACAAGAGATCTTGCATTTTTTATTTCATCCTCCTCCTCCCAATTCTCTATCAAAGCAAGAGATTGGGTAAAGTTGGCATTATAAAACATGGAAAAATACATTTTTACGAGTGAATACTAATGGGTTTCTTCAAGACAAACATATTTATTGCATTAATCATTCAAAACAAACAAGTTCTTACATGCAAATCATGCTTTTATAACCAAAGGAAATAAAGACAAATACAAGCAAAGAAATAACCTGATGAGCTCTGATCTTGATTTTGTCAACTTGGAAAGGATTTTCTTGAGTCTTAATATCCATCAGCATAAAAGTGTTCCATTCACGACCGGGCTTCCTCCCTTGAAGGTCAGCACCTCATCGTTGATCATCTCTTGAACCTTTTCTTGGAAAACCTTGCATTCTTCAATCGAATGCCCCATTGCTTTATAATGAAATTCAAAACCGGTATTTGTATTGAACCAAAGAGGGTGGGACTTCATGGCTCTTGTCTTTCTAGGTGCCATTAATGAGTTTCGGGAAAAACAAGACCATAATTGACTGTAAGTCGTTGGGATTGGATCAAGCTTCTTTGGAGCATGACTCTGATGTGTTCTTTGACGAAACTGTGATTGACAATTTGGAATTACCTAAGCGGCAGGAGCAACATCAACTGAAACTTTCTTACCACCCTCCAGTATGGTAGCCTCATATCCACAAGGCACAAGATAAGACTTTTTTTACTGTTGCAAGTAATCACCACTGGCTCTGGCATATTAAAATGAGGAATTATAACATTCACCCTTTCTCTAGCGACGTGAAGCAGTTTCTGATCCAACATATCCTGGAGATCCCTCTTCAGCACAGAACATCCACGAGGATTCTTTGAACAAATTTTGCAAGAAGCATGGTTATGCTCATAATGGGTAAGTCTACATAAATTGACGTGCATATCTACTAAAGATCCTCTCATTAAATTCACGTCAGAGATACAATATTCTTCGAGATATCCTTCCTCAATGTTTCCATACTTGGGTAACAAACTTGTTGAGACATTGGATCCAAAATCTTCAAAAGACAAAATACCGCTTTGCACTAACTTTTGTATTTCGGCCTTCAAAGCAAAATAGTGTTCAATATCATGACTAGACGCCCCTTGATAAAATGGACAAAAACGATCATACTTAAAACACCATGGTAGATTCTTTGGGATGGCTGACAAACTCTTTGTTTGCACCAGATTCTTCTGTATTAAAGTATGATATAATTCAAAATGAGCCATTGGGATCGGGTCAAACTGATCCACGTGTTGTTTACTTTTGTTACGAGATCCTCCATGTTTCTCTCGCGAAATAGCATTAGCAGCTTGTTCATTCTCCTTGGGTAAACCTTCCACGAGCTTCTTAGAGTTGTTAGAAGCGCTAATGGGAATCACAAGAATGGACATTGACATGATTTCAGAAATCACGATCCTTTGAAGCGGAGTCTGAGAAATATGAGGAAAAGGTTGATTTTGAGTAGCAACCAGAGTTTCAACCAAAGCAGAGAGCCTTTCCACACCAGCCCTCAAAGTAGTCACCTCCTTATGAAGTTCATGGTTTTCTTGTTTAATGTTCTTCATTTTCTTTCTTTAACTGGCCCGAGTATCATACTGATGAATTAGCTTGCCTCCTCTTTGAGGGAAAAAGCAAGAGTGACAACCTGAGATGCAAATAATGCAATGCTAATGAAGAATGCAAATATGCCAATGCAGATGGGTTTCAAGGAACTCAAAGGTTATGTTTGTAAACACCACAAAGTGGACAATACTTTTGATAACTGAAAATCTCATTTTAAAGAAAATATGGTATAATCTCATAATATAATGGTAAAATCTATGATGTTTGTAAACAAAAGCTTTGAATTCCATGAAACTTGTATGAACATGATGTATGCTCAAACACAGGTATACACAGATCCACATACACACATATACATTTAAACAGACAAAGACTTAGGTTGAAAATTAACGAGCCTAGAGTAATGGTCTATCCATCCCAAATGGTGTGGACTAAGGGTTTATTATACCTGCAGAACAAAGGTTCTAAAAAAGTTCCAAAGTCATCAGTCTGTCTTTCAGATATTATCAATTTCCCAAATACTCGATAGTTAATAATATTCTCAAGAGAACCTCTTTCGAGTGTAGTATCACGTATCAACTATTTCGGGACTACTCCCTCATAGTCATTGCACTACGTCTTAAGAAGGGCCAAGTTGAGTTAAAGGTAACTAAAGGTTCCAAGTATCACAGGCTCCTAGGTCAAAAATAGTAAGTGTTTTCACGAATACTCGTTCAACAGTGGTATTCTCAAAAGGGCCTCAACTGAGCGGGAATCTCTCAAGTCAGCTTGGTCAGGAATTAACTCCCTATAAGCCTTCTCGAATATATCACCTTCCTATCGTAAGTGTACTTAAGTCTGGGTGTAAGACTTATCTCACCGCACGAAAGTAACAACCCAAAGCGGGAACATATATATACAAATAAACAAATATATATATATATATATATATATATATATATATATATATATATATATATATATATATATATATATATATATATATATATATATATATATATATATATATATATATATATATATATATATATATATATATATATATATATATATATATATATATATATATATATAATATATATATATATATATATATATATATATATATATATATATATATATATATATATATATATATATATATAAAACAAAAACACAAATAAGCAAGTTAGGGGAAACCCTCGAAAGCAAGTCCCCAGTGAAGTTGCCATTTCTGTTGCGGTGAATCGGATATCAAGCTATTAATTAATTTGAATCAAAAATATTAATTCACCATCGATCTTTAATTTATCCAAGGGAAGGAAAAAAAGAGCAAATAACCCAAAATATGAAATGCAATGCAATGCAAAAGAGAATCTAAGGTTCGGGGGTTAGTTAAACTTAGGGAAGATATTAGCATCCTAAGCATCTATAGTGTTCTATAGGAACCTCTTGTTAGTATTTGTATTATCGTAGTTTGGTAAGAGTAAGAGACCAGGGGGTTTAATTTTAAGTATGCTCGCCAAGAAATTGCATCTTGTGCCTACGTATCCTGACGGGAATGGAATCCGAGCATTCGTAGTTCGCCTTCAGGGATTAAGGAACTCTTGACTGTGGCCAAGGTTCTAGGAGGGAAGTTTGTTGATTGATTTTAGGAGAAGAGACAAGTAGTCATCTTAGGGAGAATACTCAACTTAAAGCACCACAAACATGCAGAAGACGTTCTTTGCATCACGTTGAGAGAAGGGCTCCAACTTGGATTTAATCAACGAGTATGCCACGTACCTCTCTCAAATGGAGGAAGATTCTACATCTTTCTCGGCTATGTTATGGGGTAGGAGAATTATATCTCAACTTCATAGGTGAATCATGTCTAATTCTCTTATGGAAGAATGAGATTTAATTTGATAAGTTGTCTAAGTTGAAATCTTAAAGGATCCTACCTTAAGATATAAGGGTGTATCCTAAGCTAATCAACCTAAAAGGAATCAAAGATCAAGCAGGGGAAATGATGCAAATGACAATGCAGTGTGTATGACTTACAAAGTCACACACAAGTTCTTCCCTTGGACATAAACAGACAATCATAATGATTCAAAAGCCACAAATGAATATTAGACAAAAATAAGCATCATTGAGATAATCTATAATGAGAGAATAGAAAACATATCAAGTGCCAAGATCATAGACGAATAACAACATATGTGTATGACATAAATCAAAGCATGAAATCAGCTCACAAAGTAAAACATCAAGAGTAGATATCATTAATTAATTAAGACAAAGCATCATAAATTAATCGAGAAAAACTAGGGAATATACAATATTAGTATCATGAAGATAAATTTAAAAAATGTACGTCAATAATTAATCAAAAAGAAAATCGAGGATTGTAAAGATTAAATTAAGAATTAAATATAATTAAAACCAAATAAACTAAAAATCTAGTTAAAAACTAATTAAACTCTAATCAAAACTAACTAAACTAAACTCTAATTAAAAAGTTAATTAAATTAAATTCTAATTAAATTAAAATTTGATAAATAAAATAATAATAAAGCTATATTAAAAACTTAAAATCCTAATTAAACTTAAAGTAGAAAAACAATTGGGGGGGGGGGGGGGGGGGAACTATCTGGTGATAACACAAAGGGAATGGGCTAAGCTCAAATGAATTGATGAAGGGACCTTTTTAAGACAAACACAAAAGGAATCAGGAAAACCTTGAAACCTTCTTCCTCTATCAAAACTGCCACACTGCTACTCCCGTCTCCATTTACATCGTGGCGCCGTACCTCTTCATCGCTTTCAAACTCAAATCGCCAACCGAAGAAACCTCCCCATTTCTCTTCTTGATCTTGCAGCGGTGTTCTCAGACGTGGTTTCATTAGGATGATACACTGGATACGGTAGCTGGAATATCACCGACAAAAACATGTTACTAAGTCATTTTGTGGAAGAAGCAGTAGCGGTTCATAAGAGCATGATGTTGTGTATGAAACATGGTGGAAAATGTATACGGGGTGTTGAACATCAAAGCTAGCAAGTTATGGTATGAGGTGGTTTATGTGTATATTTCAGGGTGTGTATTGTGTGATGTTTTACTGTTGCTGTTTTTTATGATTGATGTAGTTTGATTGTAGTTAGTCACAGTGAATGAGGGGTATTCGAGTGATTGTATTACTAGGTGTGATACCCCAAATTTGTCCTACCCGTGTATAGCTTTCATCCTATATATCCATCCACCATCATGTTCAGAAAAGTTCAAAACATGTGTGTTGGTCCCATTTGCCTAAACCTATGTTAGTTGAGGATGTCCAGTTAGGGGTATGTGCAATATGGATTGGGGATCATCTTGATTTAACCTCATCTTGGCAGACAAGGATACCAGGTCAAGAGTGTGTATAGTGATGCTTAAAATTTCTTCTAGTTTGACCTAATCTTGGTCAAACAAGAGTTAGCTTCATGATCAAGGGAAAGATGGGCATATTTCAGGTGATATGGGATCGGGGTTCCAATTAGGGTTTTGTGCCAAGTCAGGACGATTATGAATGTATCTAGCTCTAAGGTTATACCAATGCAAGTGCTTCATAGATAAAAGATCATCAAGGACTAGTTCATCTCCAGTCAGGGTCTGCTGTTGTGCAGTCCATATTTCAGATCCTGATTCTCCGATTTTCAAAGACATGATTTAGATGGGATTCAAAGCCTAAAGGCTAAGTTCATGGTTTTCCAAGGGTAATTCACAGTTATTCACTTTGCATCCAAGTTCATCCACCTCCATTTTCATATCCAATTATTCCTTTCAACATCGATTTCGTCATCAGTCGTATCCAATCATAAATCTTTCGTTTAGATTCAAAATTTTCTTTGTTTTCTCCATTATTCAAAAATATTTAATTATCCTTTTCAAAAATCCAATCCATCTATTTGATTATCCATTTGTCATTGAATACATTCACACACAAAAATCATTCCTTTTCTTTTTAGCCCATTTACTACTTTCAAAAAGCCTATGTAATAGTAAATAAACAAGAAACTCATTTCATTCATACAAATTTAAAGCCCATTGTCCTAAAATACAAAAACAATGAAATAAAGGAGATGTATTTTGATTACATAAGGATGACGGTACATGATCCACATGATACAATCAGCATATCGACACATCATAAGCAATAACCCTTCTCTTTGATTTTTTTTACACCAAGCAGCCTCATACAACCCACGTCCTACCAACTTGAACCAAGCCTCTGCTATATGACAAAACAAAAGTAAAATATCTGTTGCAAAACAGGTGGCGGTATAAGCCTAAATAAGAGTAAGAACAACTGAACGTACAACAAGGCAATGCTTTCATTTTCAATCCTTCGCCGACATACAAACTGTGATTGACGCATCAACCAAATGGTTACAAAGATTACACATACAAAAACTTTGATTCCCATTTTTTCCCACATAACCATAATCCGTAGGACCCCACAAAACCAATACCACGCAATGAGTAAAGAGGCTCCTGACATTCTTCAGCAACGGAGGAGAGAACATTAAATTAACAACAACAGAACTATCTCATTCTCTCCATCACCTTCACACCTTCAACCTCACCGATTTCTCTTTATTTCACAACCTTCAAATTCACCTTCTTGAACCAAAATTTGAGGAACCTTTTTCATCCTTCACAAACCAAACTTTAGCAATCAAACCTCAACTTTCCTCTTCCAACAATAATCCTCTCAACTATTTCATACCCAATCTTCAATCCCTCCAATCCCAAAACTTCACTCATAATTTGTTGCTCAAACTCCATTTTTGTTTTTTTTCCAGAGGACTATCTTCAAAACCGTCGCCCTCGCGAATCAACCCCAAACCCTCACTTTGAATCACAAGACCCAAACCCACCAAATATAAGATCAATAAAACCAAATCAAATCAGAAAAGACAAGGAGAGGAATAGAGAAATATAATTGAAGTTTAAACCAAACAAACCTTAAAAGTGTAGACAAAGAGAAGAAGGTTGGTTCGTGTTTATCCATCTTCATCGGAGCTCTATCTTAATTTGCTTTAAGAAGTTTGAGTTGTGATGATTCATGCGTTTGCGGCACCGTGTTATTTGCTTTTTCCCCTTTATGGTTTTTGTGTTATAGAGATAAAACTTGATACCTAATATCATTACTTTAGATATTTCCTTCAAGATGAACATGTTGATGTTCGTTCTGCTTTTTAATTTTTTTTAAAGAATTTTGAGTTCTTTTTCATTATAACCGTGTTGTATTTAATCCAGATCTTCTTTTTATTTGTTTGCATCAATTCAGATGATGGGCTTACAAGCCCATGTGATATTCATGTGGGTCTTGGTTTTCCATACCCACACCCTTTGCTCATTTTCAAACTCCCTCTATTTGATTTTATTGGAAATTTATTTTTATTAGTTTTTAGATAATGATTCGTTTATTTTACTGGTTTCTATCCAATTCTTTTCTAATTTTTGTAGAGGATTTTACGGTTCTTTCATTTTATGTTGATTTTCGTTTCAATTACTTTTTGGGTCGATGATGAAACATAAAAGTCGCCATTAGTCAAATTATTGATAAACGGTGATGAAACCAAGACCACTTTCTTTTTCTCGTTTCATTTTATTTCTCATCCCGATTTTATTTTATTTTATCGATCAATGAAGTCATTACATTTGTAAACACCGATTTATCAAAGTCGATAACCTTCACTATGTCAAATATGTGAAAAATGACCATTTGGGTCATTTTCTATACTTTGGGGTTGTGATAGGCTACCTTCGATTAATCGACACGAGTTTATGATTAAGACGAGATCATTTGTCTTTTCGTTCGTGCAACACGATTAAATTGGAGAATGATCCTCAATATCATTTCTCTATCTTGTTTTTAGAACGAATATCAATTTGTGCGACCTCCTATAGTTCGAATTTCGTCATAAGTCGAGCTATGACAGTTTAGCGCTACATTTCGTCCCGATTCGATTCACAAATCGACTAACCACTAACTTTACTTTCTGTCAATATACAACTGTTTTATTTTCAATCAAATATACCCTTGTTTTAATTTCAGTCATTATATCTTGATTATATTGTTATATATCTTTTCATGTTATTCATAATTGTTCATATTCATATTCATATTGTTCATTCTTATTCACACATATTAGAAAACACTTAATAAACTATCGAAACACTAAAAGCCTAAATTGGTTGACTGTTGGATCATTGGACTTTTTCAGGACCCTAGCTTGGATTTATGTCCGACTTTTGCTCAAGGCTTAGTTTAGGACACATTGCACACACACGGCTTCCTCTTGGGCTACCTGACAATGGACCCTTTTATTTCTTGCAATCCCGTGTAAACTACATGTACCCCTCTCCCATTCCGATGTATGCATTCGTATTTCTTTGATTGTGGTTTATCTTCTAGGAGCACCCTTAAGGACTAGCATAGATTAAACTATTTTCAATCTAATTCTCGATTTTTCATCGAGCCATTTCCAAACACCCCTTGTAAGTTGAGTGCTCGTCCGCATTCGCCATCAACCTATTGCATACATTTTCACATTTCATCGTGGTTTCGATATTGAGGGTACCCTCAGGGACTAGTATCGTTTCTCCCAACCTAACCCTTGATTCTTCGTCAAGCCGGTTCCATTTTCAATCAAACCCTCGACTCGTAGTCGAGCCACTTTCAAACCCATTCCCATTCCACTACGATTTTGCATGCAAATATAAGTCAAACCCTTGATCCAACATCAAGCAGATTTTATCAACAAACTATCAAACAATTAACAACTATTCAATTCTTTTCAAGGTGAAAAGAGGGGGATTGATCCTTTGATCTCCCTTCAGTTGTTTGGATGCGAGTTATCTTACTCGTGTGTGAGCAATTGACGCCTCTAAAACATTTCCAACTCAATAATGTTCAACCGTCTTCCAACCATTCATTATTCAAACACCACTCAAATACAACTTCTTTTCAAAGGTGAAAAAGAGAGAGAGCCAAGTCTTTGACTCATTCTCCCAATTACTTGGGCCCGAGGAGCCTTTCTTAAGCTTCGAATAATCGTCATTCGTACCAAACTTCAACCTGTTCAACCCCTCTCTTTTCGTGGTCGTCTCTACGAACTACGGATGCTCTGATTCTTCCTTCTCGTGTGAATGTAAGATACGTAGGCACATGATTGTGATGGTCTTGGCGAGCCAACTTCTATCTTTTCCCTTTATTCCATTTACTTCTACCTTATATCCATTTTTCGTCTCCCCCTAACCTTTCCTGTAGTCAAACTACGACGCTCTAATTTCTCATTCTCGTCTGAATGAACATACGTAGACACAAGGGTCCCAATGCTTGGCGAGCACCCCATCCTATAACCACCCATTTCCCCTCAGCATATTTATCCATCTTATCGTACCGTTTCACATTTACCATTGAGAAGAAAACAACTAAGCTTAGCAAACTCTCATCACAATTTGAATTAAGAGGTTCCCATTGAATACAACGGATGCGAGGGGTGCTAATACCTTCCCCTTGCGTAACTGACTCCCGAACCCAGAACATCGGTTGCGACGACCGCGTTCCTGTCCTTTTGTTCTGAAAGGTTTTCTCGATATTTTCCTTTTCCGTTCATTCGAGATAAATAAAGTTCGATGACGACTTTTTCGAACCGCATTTTTGCGCCTTTAGCGCGAGGGTCGTACGTTCTCGATTGATGATTTTCGAGGTGCGACACTAGGAAAAAGTACATGATGCTAAAATACCTAATTAAATATAAAGGTAATTAAATTAAAAACTAATTTAGCTAAAATAATTAAAAGATAATTAAATTAAAAGACTATTTTAATAAAATAATCAAAAGATAATTAAATTAAAAGACTATTTTAAAAATAAAAAATAATTAAATTAAAAGACTATTTAAAAATTAAAGATAACTAAATTAAAATATTATTTTAAAAATAAAATATAATTAAATTAAAAGACTATTTTTTAAAATAAAAGATATTTAAATTAAAAGACTATTTTAAAAATAAAAGATAATTAAATAAAAAGATTATTTTAAAAATAAAATATAATTAAATTAAAAGACTATTTTTTAAAAAATAAGAGATATTTAAATTAAAAGACTATTTTAAATATAAAGATAATTAAATTAAAAAACTATTTTAAAAATAAAATAGAAATGAAACGGTTTAAAACAAATAAAAAGTCGGACATCAAAGTGCCTAAAAAAGAAAGCACCAAAAATAAACAACATGATATGCTATGCAGACGATGCAAAACAAGATCTTAGGGTCAAAATTAGGGTATGACAATGGGTCGGCTTATAATGCAATTTTTCATAAAAAATTATTATTTATGAATTTTTTATGCATGAGACCTTTTCCAAGTTATTGCCAATGGCCATTAACCTTTTTTCGTCCATGGTGGTTGGTAGTATTAACTCCTTTTATATTAATACGAACACCCCAATCAGAAGAGATCCATTGAACGTATTACTTCCTGACAATAATATTTTCAAACTCGATCTATGACTCTGAGAACCTGCTTTAGAACCCGTGTGTCGATGGTCGTGTAGTTGACGCCTCCGAGAAGTCTTTCTCATGTGGAAGATACGAAAACCTCACCTAGAGGAGATCCATTTGAGGATATTATTGTTGTGATAAGGCTTTGTCATGGTTATAATATCTTTGAAAGATATCCATGACTCTAGGCACTTACCCATTTTAGAATTCTACCTGTGGGGTTTCTTTGAGCAGTGACTGTGGCTTTTGATCTGTTCATCCGGCCAACCTCAGAATTGTTTGAATTTGTGATTCTGCGATCCTAGATCTTGCATCACATCTTGCATTGTATATCAATTTCATTGCATTTCATTTGTTGTGCATCTTGCATTTTCTTTCCTTCAGCGGTTTCTCATTTCTCCTTCCTTCCTCTCTAGTAAATCAAGTTGATTCCTCGACATCAGTATGCAACTAGAGCCAACACACGACAAATGATGAAGCAGATTTAGCAAGAACAAATTTCCTTCAGAGAAAAGTTGGATTCTCTCAAAGGAAAGATCAACTAGATCCTTGAAGCCATCATTGCAGCCCGAAAGGAAGAAGAGCTGCGTGAAACTACTATCGTCAACAATAATGTTCAGGGGCAAGGGTCTACCTCAATACTTTCAGTTCCTGTTCCCAATCCCTATGGAATTCCAATGAACTTCACTACCGCAGTTGAAGGAACCACTTCTCAACCAATCCTAGTGCCTGGAGTTACTGTTGGAGCTATCCCGCAGGACCAACCTACAGTTGTACAGATCCCCGCTCCCTATGCCGAGGATAATCTGTTGGACAGTATGATGATGTTTAAAACTATCATGCTGCTATCCTTATTGCCAGTCCTGTTGCTGCTCAGGATTCCGAAGCTATCACGATGTGCCGAGATCTAGCTGAAAAACTCCGAGTCATGGAGGGGCACAACTCAAATTCTCTCAGTGCTCTGGAATTGTGCCTGGTGCCTGATGTTGTCATTCCTCCCAAGTTCAAAACGCCTGAATTCTCAAACTACAAAGGCCTCAGCTGCCCGAACATTCATCTAAAGGTGTATTGTCGCAAGATGGCGGTGTATGCCAGAGATGAAAAGCTAATGATTCATTGCTTCCAAGACAATTTGTCTGGGGCATCACTCAAATGGTATATGCAGCTGAAGCGTAATAGAGTGCGCACTTGGGCTGAGCTAGTTGATGCGTTTGTCAAAAAATACAAGTACAACACCGATCTTGCTCTGAACCGTACTCAACTTCGGAGTATAGCTCAGAAGGACAGTGAATCCTTCAAGGAGTACACACAATGGTGGAGAGAGCTAGCTGCAAGGGTGCATCCACCTATTGTTGACCGTGAACTGATTGACATCTTCATGGGTACCTTGCAAGGCCAGTATTATGAGAAGTTGGTCAATAGTGTTTCAGATGAATTCTTTGACTTGGTGATCGTCGGTGAGAGAATTGAAGAAGGGTTGAAGAGTGGAAAGATCCAAGGAGGTTCTAACAACCAAGCTGGTATCAAGAAGTCTTTCAACGGATACAAGAGAAAGAGGGTGAAACAAATGTCATCTTGGTGCAGAAAGGGCAAGCTCCTCAACAAGCTCTTGCTCCTATGCCTTATCAAGTCCCTTACTACCTGTATCCGTATGTTGCTGTTGCGCAATATGCTTCAATGCCTTATCCTCCAGCTGTGCAAGAAGTCCAAGCTCAAATGCCTCAGCAATAGTCCTACAATCAGCAAGGATATCAATATTCTCCTCAATAACAACAACTGCAAGCTGCTCAACAATAACAGGGTGCTCGCCAACAGCATCAGCCTAATCAGCAGAGGACATGGAAGCCAAATAGAGTTTTTGATCGTCTGCCAATGCCATATGCTAATATCTTTACTCAGTTGCTGGAGAAGAAGTTCATCATTCCAAGAGATTTAGCTCCCCTAACTGTCATTCCTGCTGACTATGATGCAAATTTCTATTGTGAGTTTCATAAGGGTGCTCTAGGTCACACTATTGAGAACTGCAGGGCTTTCAAGCACAAGGTTCAAGACATGATCAACAGGAATGCTATCAACTTCAATGGGAAGTCTCCAAATGTCATCAACAATCCTATGCCGCCATCGAGCTAGTGCCAGTAACAAGTCAAATCAATCAAGTCAAGTTCAACATCTTGAATAAGGCAGTCATGTTTCCATTTCATCTTTTGCTTTCTTGTATTTTGTCTCTGTTCGTTTAAGTACCGTACGCTTTGAACATTGCCATTCGTATTTGGTTTTCATTAATGTTTTGTTTATGCATGTTTTGAATTAGTTACATCGTATTCACTCATTATTTTTCACTTATCGCGAATCACCAACACATATTTTATCCACTTCACTCTTTATCAACTGTTCTTAGCATGTTTTGAGGGAGGATGATGACAACGAAATACCCATAATTGCAAAACCGTATGCTTTCAGATAGAATATCGTCAATGATGTAGAGGCATTGTTTCAATTCCCCAAACACTGGACATATAAGGAGTTAATCCCTACTTAACCACTTCGAATCTAGAAGTAGTAGTTTCCTTCGGATATTCAAACCCTTACACTCAACTTGGGGCAGCGTAGTGTTCAGTTAGTCCAACTACACACTCAAATCACAAAATCAAAATCCCAAGACATGACAGTTGTTCTTTAATAACTCATGATCTGGCAGTCACAAAAATCGAAAGCTTGCTAAGTCAAGCATCTCAAAAGGGGACTTAGGCAAAAATCAAGGCAATCCTGATGGATCTGACAAGCGAAATCAGTCCATACAAAAGTTAGGGATCAAAAACAAAATCAAAAGAGGTCCTCAAACCCTCAACAAAAACAAAATGAGATTCAGTGGTCGCCCTGTCAAAATCAAAAGAGTCATTGACATCCATCAAAATCAATTAAGGTGACTGCCATTTCGAGCAAACCTTGAATCATCAAGCTCACACCGCCAAGATAAGCATGTGCAGAATTAACTGAACGTAGGAATGGAGATCATCATGAAGAAGGGGTGGGTACAAATCATACTTTGAGCCTAATATCCTTTGTCTCATAAACCGTGAACCAGACCATGTTACAACCCTCAAAAGACCTAATTGAGGTAAAGTTTATTCTGAAAGCATACTTTTGCAAGGTTGCGTAAACTGACTCCTCACATATTTGCTAATCATCAGCATTGGTATCACTATCCTTGCTATACCTTTCACACACTAAGCAAATTAGCACAACGTTGGGATTAACGGTCCAATCGTCTCACACTATCACGACACTTCAATAAATAACACTTTTTCAAACCTTGCATGAACTTTACATTAAGATTATCATTTGTGAATGTGCTATTTTAATTGAAAATCAGTGTTTGACAGTAAAGACAGTCCAATAAGGGGCAATCAAGGAAGAAATTGACTACCCCTGGCTGGAACGAAATAAGGCTACCTAAAAACCTGCAGGTTGGGGAAATTCCTTCAATAGCTCAATCAGAGGCAGGTCATCTCAAAGCATCAAAGTTCAGTTTCCATTTCCAGAACTGGTTAATCAGGGGCAGACCTGGCGTCTTCAATGAACTGCGTGTTGAGGCAATTGATCAAGGGAATTTACTTGTGTTTTTCAAACTGTTTGTGTCGTTGATTTTGCACTGTTTTTATCCGTTTTCGAATCTTTGGTTTATGTTGTCTTAGTTATTTGCACTCATTTTTGTGTAAGTCTTATTTTGAAGTTTGTATTACTTTTATCGCTGGTGCATTTGATTTGGTTGCTTTTAGTGTGTTGTTGGCATGGATTGGTGGCCCGACATCCGTACTATTTCAGAGGCAAAGAAAAGTTGAAAAAGTGGAAATCAGTGGCCTGACACGGGTACCGGTGTTGCACAACACGGCCCGTGTCAGGAAGGACACGGCCAAGATGAGAAGAGGAAAATGGAGAACAGAAGAGCAACGCGGGTGCCCATGTCACACAACACGGCCCGTGTTGCAGCCCCTGAAGAGGAAAAATGCGCTTCTTGATTCAGCAGCCTAACATGGCCACCCGTGTCCCATGACACGGCCCGTGTCAGGGCCACTGATCATGAATATATCGTTTTTCTGATTTTTGTGCTATCGGACCTGTTTCGAAGGGCATTTTAGACATTTTGTGATGTAATTGAATTTAGATATATGAGCCACTTTTTGGCTAAGATTGGACACTTTTGATTTGGAATAGAATTTTACACAACTGAAGAAGGAGATTTCCGGAGAACGAAGGATCGATCAAGAGCGGAAGCAATTGATGATCCAAGTGAACCAATTTCAATTGTAATGATCTTTTCCTTTTTATTTCTAAGTGCATTCGTTTTAATTAAGAACATGAGTGGCTAAACCCCCATTTGTTAGGGGGTGGTCCTAAATTGCGTTGTATTGACATTTGTTTGGATTATTCTATGAGAGTTATTTTTATTTACCTTATATCTTTTATTTTGCAACGATCTTAGTGCTTATTCGTATTGGAAAATAGAATTTGATTTACGATTAGGTTTTGGTCTGGAAAGTCAACCTAATGCTTTTGCAAAATAACTTTACGATAGATATTGCTTAGGAATGGGGATATCCGTAGCACGTGTTTTATGTCAGAGCTATTGCTTGATGCTTTCATGGGCACTGAGGAATTAGTGTGCATGAAATTCATCAAAGGGTTTTTCATTAAGGAATTAAGGAGAACTGATTTTGAAAAATGATGTATTAAGGTTAAAAACAATTATCTCAGAATAATCCTACATGGTCTTTACTCACAATTTGTCCACTTCCCTAACATTGTTCTTAGATTAATCTAAAAGTCAATTTTTACTCGCTTTGATACTTTGCTACCAAACAACTCCCAAGGCATTTTTGTTCCTTTGAATACTAAAACTCCTGTTAATTACTACGCAGTCCTCGAGATCGATACTTGGGACCTTTTCCCTTATTACTACAATCGGTAAAAATAGTACATTTGCTATTTTCTCGATCAAGTTTTTGGCGCCGTTGCCGGGGACTGCCAAATTAAAGTTGTTTTTAGGATCCAAAAGAAATTTTATTGCTCTGCAACTAAATTTTTTATTATTCGCTGCATTCTCTCTGTGCTTGTATTATCTAACGTTTGTCTAATTGTGTATGCGAGGTCAGGCCTCAGCTAAATATTCTTTTGATACAGAACCAGAACGAGCATTACACGAAAGACGGAGAAAAGCTAAAGTTAAAAGACTGGAAGAAATAGAGGAAATTATATCTGTGCATAGTGACTCCGAAGCAGAGAGAGAGACAACACCTGAAACTTTTCAAATGTTTGGGAATCCACCTCAGCCTGAAAGAATGTTAGGAGACTATGGAGGGGCCAATGCTCAACCAAACCGGATGACCATTGTGAATTAACCGGTGAATGTTGCATATTTTCAGCTACACCCTTCCACCATTCGTCAGTTGGAGAGCAAGCCGTTCGCTGGAAGAATCAACGAAGATGCAAACAAGCATCTTCAGAGATTCCTTACGACTACCACATCTTTGAAGATAGAAGGACATTCCAAAGAGGCCAAGAGATTGGTTATGTTCCCGTTCACACTCACTGATGATGCAGAAGAATAGTTTTACTCGCTTCTAGCTGGGAGTATCACAACATGGCAAGAGATGGAAATTGCGTTCCTTAATGAGTATTTCCCTGCTTCAGTGTTTATCCGAAAAAGATATGACATTGTCAACTTCAAGCAAAAAGAAGGAGAATCTTTAGGGGATGCATATAAGCGATTTAAGAGGTGTCTGACGGCATGTCCTACTCATAACATGGACGCCATCGAGCAGATGCAAAATTTTGTGAATGGATTACGACTCAAAACAAAACAGCTTATTGACACAGCGGCCGGTGGCTCAACCAACTTCTCAACAGCCACTGGTATCAAAAGGATCATATAAGCAATTGCAGCCAACGAGCATCTTGAGTTGTATGATCGCACTGTGAGCCAACCGGAGGGTAAGATTGATTTGAAGCTGGATGAGCAGGTCGTTAAAATGGAGGACCAAATTACCGCCGAGGTAGAGAGAAGGTTAAAGAAGATGAATATTGGAACTCAGACAGTGGCCTAAGTCGAACCAGTTCAAGCACCACCTTGTGAAATATGCGGTGGATCGCACTTTACCGTGCATTGTGTAGCAACTCAAGAGCAGGTGGAACAGATTAATATGTTGAGGCAGAACAATCCTTATGCCAACACATATAATCCGGGTTGGAAAAATCACCCTAATTTTTCATGGAAAGATCAACAAGGAAATGTACAAAAACTGGTTCAAGGCCAACAACCATATCAACCTCAACAACAACAATACCAACAACCACCGTACCAACCTCAATATCAACAACCGCAACAACAAGCTTCTAGGAAAGCTGATTGGGAGGTCTCCATTAAGAAAATGGCTGCCCAAAGTTCTCAATTTCAAGAAGAGACAAGGAGCAACTTAAGGAATACTAGTGCATCCATTAAAAATCTGGAAGTACATATGAGTCAAATTGCTTAACAACTAGCGAGTTTGCAAGCGCCGGGTACACTTCCAAGTGCTACAGTACCAAATCCGAAAGATCACCACCAAGTTAAGGCGGTAGTAACAAGAAGTGGAAAATCCAAGGAAGTGGAGGAAGAGGAAACTAAGCTAAATGATCATATGATTGAAGTGGAACTGGAATTAAAATAAAATGGCGTGGTTGAAGAAGAAATGGCAACACCAGCACCGGTAGCTAAAGAAAAAGTTGTAGAACCGAAACCGGTGATCAAGCTACCTTATCCATCAAGAAATAAAAAGAAGGGACAACAAGAGAAGAATTTCGAGAAGTTCCTTGAATTGTTTAAAAAGTTAGAGCTGAACATTCCGTTGTAAGTTAGAGCTGAACATTCCGTTGTTGGAGGCACTAGAACAAATGCCCACCTATGCTAAATTCATGAAGGACATCATCGCTAAGAAGCAGACTAGTGAGTCCGAACCTGTTATTCTAACTGAAACTTGTAGTGCTATTTTGCAGGGTCTGAAGATTCCGGTGAAGAAGAAAGACAGTGGAGCTGTTGCTATTCCATGCACTATTGGTGATAAGTCATTTAAGAGAGCTCTAATTGATTTGGGAGCAAGTATTAGTCTCATGCCATTGTCCATTTACAAAAAGTTGGGTATTGGTGTTGTTCAAGACACTCAAATGAACCTCCAATTTGCGGATCATTCGGTTAAGCGGCCTTATGGAGTGGTTCAAGATGTTCTGGTTAAGGTAGATAAATTTGTGTTTCCGGTCAATTTTGTGATACTTGAGATGCCGGAAGATGAAGAAATTCCTTTAATTTTGGGCCGACTATTCTTGGAAACCGGGAGAGTCATGATAGATATGGAAGGTGGTACCCTTACCTTGAAGGTTTATGACGAGGAGTTAAAAATTGATGTTCGGAATACCATGAAGCATAAACAGGATTTTGGCACGAGCAGCAACATACAAGTGCTAGAACAAGTTGTAGAGAGTGAACATTTGGAGAGTGTGACCCAACTGCCCCTTGAGAGAGTGTTAAGCATGTCAATTTTTAAAGAAGATAAAGAAGTGGATGAGAATGACATGGAAGTGGTTGAAATGTTGGAGACTCAACAATTTCAAAGAGGATCCCGACCACGCCGATGGGAAGACTTAAGGCAACCTATAGAGTTGGAAGGAAATGAAGAAAAACCTAAAGGTTCAGAATTGAAACAACTGTCTGAGAATCTCAAATGTGTATTTCTCGACACTGAAGAAAAATGTCCCGCCATTATTAGCTCTAGTTTGAAAAATGTCCAAGAGGAAAAGTTGATTGGAGTTTTAAAAAGATTTAAGAGTGCTATCGGGTGGAAAATCGAAGACCTCAAGGGTATAAGTCCTACAGTTTGCATGCACAAAATTCTTATGGAAGAAGATCACAAACCGTCGTGCAGCCCCAAAGGAGACTGAACCCCGTTATGAAGGAAGTAGTAAGAAAGGAAGTCGTGAAGCTGTTGGATGCGGGACTTATCTATCCTATATCAGACAGTTCATGGGTGAGCCCTGTGCACGTGGTGCCCAAGAAAGGAGGTACAACTGTGGTGACCAATGAAAAGAATGAATTGATTCCTATGCGTACGGTCACTGGTTGGAGGGTGTGTATTGATTATAGGAGACTTAATTTAGCCACGAGAAAAGATCACTTTCCGTTGCCATTCATTGACCAGATGTTAGAGAGATTAGTTGGGCATGACTACTATTGTTTTCTGGATGGGTACTCCGGTTACAACCAAATTGCGGTTGTGCCGGAGGATCAAGAGAAGGACGGCTTTCACATGCCCGTATGGGACTTTTGCTTATAGGAGGATGTCATTCGGGTTATGTAATGCCCCAACGACATTTCAAAGATGCATGACTTTTATTTTTGCTGATATGCTTGAGAAGTATATGGAAGTCTTTATGGATGACTTTTTCTGTTTTTGGTTCATCGTTTGATGATTGTTTGACTAACCTTTCACTTGTTTTGCAGAAATGTCAGGAAAGTAACTTGATCCTAAATTGGGAGAAATGCCATTTTATGGTACGAGAAGGCATTGTCCTTGGTCACAAAATCTTACACAAGGGGATCGAAGTCGATCAAGCAAAAGTGGAGGTGATATATAAGTTACCACCACCTGTGAACGAGAAAGGTATTCAAAGTTTCTTAGGCCACGCGGGTTTCTACCGTAGGTTTATAAGAGATTTCTCCAAGATAGCTAAACCATTGACTTCCTTGTTAGTCAAGAACAAAGCGTTTGTGTTCAATGAGGAGTGTGCTGACGCGTTTGAAAACCTGAAAAATAAGTTAGTGTCAGCACCGATTGTGATTGCCCCTGATTGGTCTTTACCGTTTGAGATCATGTGTGATGCCAGTGACATCGCCGTGGGGGCTGTGTTGGGGCAGCGGAGAGAGAAGCTGTTGCATGTTATTTACTATGCTAGTCACGTGTTGAACCCTGCACATATGAATTACGCAACTACCGAGAAGGAGTTGTTAGCTGTGGTGTACGCCTTTGACAAATTTAGGCAATATCAGTTGGGTTCCAAAGTGATTGTTTATACTGACCATGCTGCCTTAAAATATCTTTTTGCTAAGCAGGAATCAAAACCCAGGCTCCTGAGATGGATCCTACTTCTCCAAGAATTCGATGTGGAGATTCGTGATAAGAGAGGGTGTGAAAACACTGTAGCTGATCACCTCTCACGGATGCTCCTATTAAAGAAAACGAGGACAAGCGCCCGATAAAGGATGAGTTTGCTGATGAACACATCCTAGTTATTAATGGTGTTCCGTGGTTTGCTGATTACGCAAATTATTTGGTCGAGGGTATAATACCTGACGACTTTGATTCTAACAAGAAAAAAAGTTTGTTCATGACTGCAGGTTTTACTTATGGGATGACCCGTTTCTTTACAAAAGAGGGGTGGATGGACTGGTCAGAAGATGTGTTCCTGAAAATGAGCAGAGGAAGGTGCTCGAAGCATGTCATAATTCAGATTATGGAGGGCATTTCAGTGGTGACAGCACCGCGGCCAAAGTCCTCCAATCGGGGTTATATTGGCCTTCTTTGTTCAAGGATGCCTAGGAAGTAGTGAAGGAATGCGACAGATGTCAACGGACTGGAAATATCTCCAAAAGAAACCAGATGCCGCAAAATTCCATGTTGGAAGTAGAATTGTTTGATGTTTGGGGGATTGACTTTATAGGGCCATTCCCACCATCCTTTGGAAAAAACTATATATTGGTGGCAGTTGACTATGTTTCAAAGTGGGCAGAAGCAGTAGCACTACCAACTAATGATGCAAAGGTAGTGGTCAGGTTCCTGAAGGAGAACATATTTTCTCGGTTTAGAGTACCGAGGGCTCTTATAAGTGATGAAGGAACTCACTTATTGAATCATCTAATGGAAAGGTTACTCCTTAAGTATAATGTGAAGCACATAATAGCTACCCCTTACCATCCTCAAACCAATGGGCAAGTTGAGGTGTCAAATAGACAACTCAAACAAATACTAGAGAAGACAGTGCGTGCCTCCCGTAAGGATTAGGCAGTAAAGCTGGATGATGCTCTTTGGGCGTACCGCACTGCGTACAAAACACCCATCAGTATGTCCCCTTATCAACTAGTCTATGGTAAAGCTTACCATCTACCTCTAGAGTTGGAACGCAAGGCGTTATGGGCATCAAAAGTCCTCAATCTAGACCTCACCAAAGCAGGAGAGTCTAGAACTCTCAAACTCCATGAGTTAGAGGAATTCCGGAATCGGGCATATGAGAATGCCAAAATTTACAAAGATCAAACAAAGAAATGACATGATCGAAGAATTCAGAAGAAGGAATTTTGGGAAGGACAGTTAGTACTGTTGTACAACTCCCGACTGAAACTCTTTTCGAGAAAGCTTAAATCAAAATGGTCAGGACCGTTTATCGTACATAAGGTGTTTCCGCACGGAGCAATAGAGCTGAAAAATCAAGCAAATGGAGACATTTTTAAAGTCAACGGTCAGCGATTGAAACCTTACTACGAGGGGCAGCAGAAGGATCCAAATGATGTCGTTCATCTCACAGGATAAGATGAAGGACCGTCGAGCCATGCGACGTAAAACGAAGCGCTTCGTGGGAGGCAACCCATGCATTTTATACTAACGTTTTCATTTTGTTTCTTGTTTTAACAGGTTTTGGTTGACTCGCAGTTCATCGGTGAAAGAAGGTTGTCGGAAACCAGAAGAGGGCGAAAAACTTGAAAAATCAGTACCCTGACACGGATGGCCGTGTTGCACAACACGGGCCGTGTCAGGCTACATCAAAACTGGGCCAAAATGTGTGAATTCAGGGGTGTGACACGGGTGTCCGTGTCGTGTGACACGGCCCGTGTCACAAAGATCAGTGAATTGCATTATCCTACAAGGGGCGCTACACGGGTGTCCGTGTCGTGTGACACGACCCGTGTCACAAAGATCAGTGAATGGCATTAACCTACAGGGGCGCAACACGGGTGCCTGTGTTGTGTGACACGGCCCGTGTTGCAAGGCGCACAGTAAAATTTTATTTTTACCCATGTGGGGCCCACCTCTTTACTTCCCACTTATCTCTTATAACCCATCATTCACCTCATTTTACCCTATCATATTCATCTCCTACCTTCTTCCCCCTCACAAAACCTAAAACCTCATTGCCTCCTCTCCACAAAAGCTTCAATTTCCACAATACCCACTCATCAAAAGCACTTCCGCCCTTCACAAAAAACGTTCCCCTCATCCTTGTGGTCGATCCTACAGTGACGTTTTTCTCTAACGGTAACTTCAAATTTTCTGTGTTTTTTTTTGTGTTTTGCAGGATAAAGCATGCCGCCTCGTAGAGACACCGGTAAAGCTGTGGCCGAAACTTCGTGCCCTAGAAAAAGAGCACACCGAATGGCGAATTCTCATAACATACTGTTTGAAGACCCGACACACCAGAGGAAGTATTCAAGCATGGTAAAATGTAAGATTATTCCGACCAGGTATATCTGCAACAACACGCTTGACAATTTAGGGCTGAGAATAGAAGTACATAGAATGTTTCACATTCTCGGTATGTTGGAATTTATGCAATTCGAAGCGCCGACTTATGAGTGCATAACTCTTGAATTTATGAGTACTTTAGAATTTCAGCTTAAGCATCGATGGACAGGTACGGAGGAGGAATATTATGGGACACTGAAATTTTGTCTGTTCGATACCGATCACAGTCTGACGGTAGCGGAATTGGGAGATATTCTGAAGCTCCCCAGTTTTGGACCCGGAGCGCCTCCGGGTAATTTCAGTGCAGGTGACTTTTGGAAGGCCATTACAGGTAAAACTGATTATGTCGCGAAAGCGACAAAAGCCTCTGGCATTCATAACCCGTGTTTCAGGTATGCACAAAAAGGGCTGGCATACACAATTTTTGGCAGGGGTGACAGCACGGGAGTGGCGACTCAGAGGGAGTTGTACTTATTATATGGCATGGCGAATCAAGAGCTGATCAATATAGCTGCCTTTGCAGCTGATCATCTGAAGCGGGTTGCTAACGCGCCTTCAGGCGAAATAAGTGTCGGCGGGATGATAACTCAAATCGCCAATCACTTTGGTCACGGTCCTCTCCTGATGGAGGAACCCACGATCGCAGGTAAGACAAAGATAGACCTAGCCACACTAACCGCCCAAGGTATAATTCAAGTCTTTGATAATTACTACTCCTTGGTAAGCCGAAACAGTCATCTCCTAGCTTTACCTGCACCTGACTTTATTAGTATTCAAAATGTGAATAATTGGTTGTATGAGAACACAATGCAGGATGAAGACGACCAATTTTATGATGGTACAGGTACAAATTTTTTTGATGAGGAAGGAGATCAGGCAGAAGAAGCCCCTATATCGACTACTCGAGTCTCCCCCCATCAGGAGTCCGACTCCGGCTCTTGGAGCTTGTCACAGAAAGAGTGGGATTGGATGGAGAATGAGGTACGTTACCTCCGGAGCGAACAGACAAGGCAAGGAGAGGAACATACGAGGCAAGGTAACGAGCAAATCCGCCAAGCAAGAATGATAGGTGAAATGCACAAATGGATGCGGCAGATGATGCTGCGGGACCGACCTCCTCAACCATGAACTCTGTGAGTCCCCTTCTACTAGTGTTTCAACAGTGGGGACACTGTTGAATTCAAGTGTAGGGGTATTTATTTGTATGTTTTTTTTTATTTTGTGTGTTTTTTTTGTTTTTCTTTATGTTATTATTTATTTTAAGTATAAGTTTGAAAGCATGAAGGAAGTTCCACAGTGAAAACCCCCTGATATTGAGCTAATAAAAAAATGTTTGATTTGAGAACTGTTTGGTTGAGATGTCTGCGAGTGAGGTGATAAGAAAGTATATAGAATGCTCGGAAAAAGAACCGTGAGGAGGAAATCGGAATAATCTTGAGAAGTAGGTAAAACGTAAACACCCTGGATTTCCCGAATAGGAACAAGTCCAACGTGTAGATTTGTACTATAGTGCTTTGATCTGAGAAGTACCCCTAGTAGTTTATTTTGACAATCAGGTTTAATCAATAAGAATCGTGTGTGCAAGGTTGATGAAAAAAAATATATTGAGCAAAGGCACAGAAAAAAAAGGGGCAATTAGACGACTAATCCTTCTAAGTTGGGTAACCCTCACCCGATTATTCAGCCCAACGGTGGTCGAACCTGAAAGCCATTCAAAAATAATAACAGTGCCAGAAAAAGAAAAAAATTTCATTGATCAATCTTGTGCATGCGAGGAAAAATCATAAAAGCCTTTATAGTGATTGTCCGAATGAAAGGGATGAAAATCGAAAAAGAAGACTTAAGTACAAAGCATAGTCGGAGAGGTTACTAATAAGGAGATTGAGGTCTGTGATTTTTCCGCGGTTAGTGTTTGTGTGTTACCTATTTTGACAGAGTAAGCCGAGATTAATCCTCATGGGACTTGGAAAGAGAAACTCATGTATGAGTATCATTACCGTAACTCGCAGTTTTATGGACGGTTCAGTTGTGCGAAAAAATATATATATAGTTCTGTTTGGCGAGCTTTTTGCTTGAGGTCAAGCAAAAGTTCAAGTTCGGGGGAGTTTGATCGGTGGAATTTACTTGTGTTTTTCAAACTGTTTGTGTCGTTGGTTTTGCACTATTTTTATCCATTTTCGAATCTTTGGTTTATGTTGTCTTAGTTATTTGCAGTCGTTTTTGTGTAAGTCTTATTTTGAGGTTTGTATTACTTTTGCCTCTGGTGCATTTTATTTGGTTGCTTTTAGTGTGTTGTTGGCAAGGATTGGTGGCCCGACATCCGTACCGTTTCGGAGGCAAAGAAAAGCCGAAAAAGTGGAAATCAGAGGCCTGACACGGGTACCTATGTTGCACAACACGACCCGTGTCAGGAAGGACACGGTTGGAAGGACACAACCAAGATAAGAAGAGGAAAATGGAGAACAGAAGAGCAACACGGGTGCCCGTGTCACACAACACGGCCCGTGTTGCAGCCCCTGAAGAGGAAAAATGCGCTTCTTGATTCAGCAGCCTGACACGGCCACCCGTGTCCCATGACACGGCCCGTGTCAGGGCCACTGATAGTGAATTTGTCGTTTTTCTGATTTTTGTGCTATCGGACCTGTTTCGAAGGGCATTTTAGATATTTTGTGATGTAATTTGAATTTAGATATATGAGCCGCTTTTTGGATAAGACTGGACACTTTTGATTTGGAATAGAATTTTACACAATTGAAGAAGGAGATTTCCGGAGAACGAAGGATCGATCAAGAGCGGAAGCAATTGATGATCCAAGTGAACGAATTTCAATTGTAATGATCTTTTCCTTTTTATTTCTAAGTGCATTCGTTTTGATTAAGAACATGAGTTGCTAAAACCCCATTTGTTAGGGGGTGGTCCTAAATTGCGTTGTATTGACATTTGTTTGGATTATTCTATGAGAGTTATTTTTATTCACCTTATATCTTTTATTTTGCAACGATCTTAGTGCTTATTCGTATTGGAAAATAGAATTTGATTTACGATTAGGTTTTGGTCTGGAAAGTCAACCTAATGCTTTTGCAAAATAACTTTACGGTGGATATTAATTAGGAATGGGGATATCTCGTAGCACATGTTTTATGTCAGAGCTATTGCTTGATGCTTTTCATGGGCACTGAGGAATTAGTGTGCATGAAATTCATCAAAGGGTTTTTCATTAAGGAATTAAGGAGAACTGATTTTGAAAAATGATGTATTAAGGTTAAAAACAATTATCTCAGAATAATCCTACATGGTCTTTACTCGTAATTTGTCCACTTCCCTAACATTGTTCTTAGATTAATCTAAAAGTCAATTTTTACTCGCTTTGATACTTTGCTACCAAACAACTCCCAAGGCATTTTTGTTCCTTTGAATACTAAAACTCCTGTTAATTACTACACAGTCCTCGAGATCGATACTTGGGACTTTTTCCCTTATTACTACAATCGGTAAAAATAGTACACTTGCTATTTTCCCGATCAGCAATCAATCCCTCCCACCACCCAAAGTCCAATCTGCATTGGCAACTACCGAAAGTCCACCAAGCTGGTACCTCTCTCACCTGCATATCCAATCACCCGTCTGAAATCATGTGCATCATACACATTGAATTCGATATCATAAGCATCATTTGTATCATATGTATACCCAAAACCTATCATACTTCCCCAGCACTTGCATCTCTGCGCGCCAGCATTTGCATTTACATCTCCATTCGTTATGGAACATCATTTCAAACATCAAGCATCTGCATATGCAAGTCAAGGTCTAGGATCAATCTCGATATTTCCAAGACCGTCTTCAGCCCAGTTAGGGGCATTTTTTCAAGACCGTGGGCGTTCCCCATGAATTTGCTTCAACCTTGTGGTTGATGAGATTTCAAAAGCAAGATTCATCCCAGTCAGAGGCATGATATTCAAGACCGTGGACGTCTCTCGCGAAGTCGTTTCAACCTTATGGTTGATCAAGTTTTCCAAGACGATAGACTCAGCCCAGTCAGGGGAAGTTTATTCAAAACAACGGGTTTCCCCCACGAAGTTGTTTCAACCTTGTGGTTGACTAGGTTTCCAAGCAAGATTCAGCCCAGCCAGGGGCATGATATTCAAATCCATGAGCATTCCTCACGAAGTTGTTCAACCTTTTGTTGAGCAAGGCAAGATATCAAAGCAACATTCGACCTATCCAGGGGCATATTCTTCAAGACCGTGAGCGTTCCTCACGAAGTTGTTTAACCTTTTGTTGAGCAAGTTCAAAATTTTCAAAGCAAAAATTCAGCCCAGCCAGGGGCATCCTCTTCAAGTTCATGGGAATTCCTCATAAAGTTATTTCAACCTTTTATGGTCAAAGTTGTGATCCCCAAACAAGTCAGTGGATGTTCCTCATTGAGTTGTGTTCTCAACCTTTTGTTATTGAAGTTGGCATCCCCAGCTCAACCAATGGCATTTCTCCGAGTCAGTGGGCGTTCCCTGTTGATTTGTTTTAATTCAATTTTCCTTTTGAGCGTTCCCTAATGTGTTGTTCCCTTTCAACCTTTTGTTGACAAGGATTATGTTCCCCAGTGACTTTTTCTGCTTCAACCTTTTGTTAGTATCCTCAAATAAGCCTCACTCAACATATCTTCAGCAAACTTGACCTTTTGTCAATTGCCTTGCTATCATCCTTTTGGTGATAGCCAAACCTTGTCTGTTCAACCTTCCCTACATCCTTTTGGTGTTAGGGTTGTGTGTATTTCGCTCCATCATCCTTTTGGTGATGGGTCTGTCATCATTTTGGTGGCAAATTCTACGAGTGTCCCCTATATCCTTTTGGTGTCAGGGTTGTGCATGAGTTTGCTCTATCATCCTTTTGGTGATGGGTCTGTCATACTTTTGATGCCAGATTGTGCGAGTGTTCCCTACATCCTTTTGGTGTTAAGGTTGTGTGTGTGTCGCTCCATCATCCTTTTGGTGATGAGTCTGTCATCCTTTTGGTGCTAGATTGTGCGAGTGTCCCCTACATCCTTTTAGTGTCAGGGTTATGCGTGAGTTCTCTCTATCATTCTTTTGGTGATGGATTTGTCATCCTTTTGGTGCCAGATTGTGCGAGTGTTCCCTACATCCTTTTGGTGTCAGGGTTGTGCGTGAGTTCGCTCTATCATCCTTTTGGTGATGGGTATGTCATCCTTTTGATGCCAGATTGTACAAGTGTCCCTTACATCCTTTTGGTGTCAGGGTTGTGTGTGTGTCGCTCCATCATCCTTTTGGTGATGGTTTGTCATCCTTTTGGTGCCAGACTGTGCGAGTGTCCCCTACATCCTTTTGGTGTCAGGGCTATGTATATTTTGCTCTATCATCCTTTTGGTGCTAAATTATGTGAGTGTCGTTCTATCATCCTTTTGGTGGTAGCAACTTGTGTGTGTGAGTTAACCATCATCCTATGGTGATAGGCCTATCATCCTGTTGGTATCTGGTTATTTGAGTTATCATCCTTTTGGGGATAACAACCTTTGCTAGTTATCCAGTGTCTACTCGAGGGTTGACATTGACCATTATTTCACTTCCCAAACACCCTCTTCCTTCTCTGACAAATTTAAAGTCTTCTTCATATCTAATCGAATTTTACCTTAAAAGAAAGAACACCGTAGCAGTTCACCTTACTAGGTTCAAGCCAATTAGATAGGGGTATCTGTCATACCCCAAAATTTTCCTACCCATGTATAGCTTTCATCCTATATATTCACCCACCATCATGTTCAAAAAAGTTCAAAAAATGTGTGTTGGTCCCATTTGCCTAAACCTATGTTAGTTGAGGATGTCTAGACAGGGGTATGGGCATTATGGATTGGGGATTATCTTGATTTATCCTTATCTTGGCAGACAAAGATACCAGGTCAAGAGTGTGTACAGTGATGCTTAAAATTTCTTCTAGTTTAACCTAATCTTGGTCAAATAAGAGTTTGCTTCATGATCAAGGGAAAGATGGGCATAATTCAGGTGATATGAGACCAAGGTTCCAATTAGGGTTTTGCGCCAAGTCAGGACGATTGTGAATGGATCTAGCTCTAAGGTTATACCAATGCAAGTGCTTCACAGATAAAAGATCACCAAGGACTAGTTTATCTCCAATCGGGGTCTGGTGTTGTGCAGTCCATGTTTCAGATCCTGATTCTCCGATTTTCAAAGACATGATTTATATGGGATTCAAAGCCTAAAGGCTAAGATTCATGATTTTCCAAGGGTAATTCACAGTTATTCACTTTGCGTCCAAGTTCATCCACCTCCGTTTTCATATCCAATTATTCTTTTCAACATCCATTTCGTCATCAGTCTTATCCAATCATAAATCTTTCATTTAGATTCAAATTTTTCTTTGTTTTCTCCATTATTCAAAAATATTTAATTATCCTTTTCACAAAATCCAATCCATCCATTTGATTATCCATTTGTCATTGAATACATTCACACACAAAAATCATTCCTTTTCTTTATAGCCCATTTACTACTTTCAAAAAGCCCATGTAATTGTAAATAACCAAGAAACTCGTTTCATTCATACAAATTTAAAGTCCATTACCCTAAAATTCCAAAAACAATGAAATAAAGGAGATATATTTTCATTACATAAGGATGACGGTACATGATTCACATGATACAATCGGCATATCAACGCATCATAAGCAATAACCCTTCTCTTTAATTTTTTTTACACCAAGCAACCTCATACAACCCACGTCCTACCCGCTTGAACCAAGCCTCTGCTACATGACAAAACAAAAGTAAAATATCTGTTGTAAAACGGGTGGTGGTATAAGCCGAAATAAGAGCAAGAACAACAGAACATACAACAAGGCAGTGCTTTCATTTTCAATCCTTCACCCACAGACAAACCGTGATTGACGCATCAACCAAATGGTTACAAAGATTACACACACAAAAACTTTGATTCCCATTTTTTTCCACCGTAGGACCCCATAAAACCAATACCACGCAACGAGTAAAGAGGCTCCTAACAGTCTTCAACAACGGAGGAAAGAACATTAAATCAACAACAACATAACTATCTCATTCTCTCCATTACCTTCACACCTTCTACCTCACTGATTTCTCTTTATTTCATAACCTCCAAATTCACCTTCTTGACCCAAAAATTGAGGAACCTTTTTCATCCTTCACAAACCAAACCTTAGCAATCAAACCTCAACTTTCCTCTTCCAACAATAATCCCCTCAACTATTTCAGACCCAATCTTGAACCCCTTCGAACCCCAAAACTTCACTCATCATTTCTTCCTCAAACTCCATTTTTATTTTCTTCCAGAGGACTATCTTCAAAACCGCCACCTTCGCGAGTCATCCATAAACCTCCACTTCGAATCACAAGACCCAAACCCACCAAATCTGAGATCAATAAAACAAAATCAAATCATAAAAGAAGAGGAGAAGAAGAAAGAAATATAATTGTAGACAAAGAGAAGAAGGTTGGGTCGTGTTTATCCATCTTTACTGTAGCTCTATCTTGATTTGCTTTAAGAAGTTTGAGTTGTGATGATTCATGCGTTTGCGGAGCCGTGTTGTTTACTTTTTCCCCTTTATGGTTTTTGTGTTAAAGAGATAAAACCTGATACCTAATATCATTACTTTAGTTTTTTCCTTCAAGATGAACATGTTGATGTTCGTTCTTCTTTTTAACGTTTTTTAAAGAATTTTGAGTTATTTTTCATTATAACCGTGTTGTATTTAATCCGAATCTTTTTTTTTTGCATCAGTTTAGATGATGGGCTTACAAGGCCATGTGATTCTCATGTGGGTCTTGGTTTTCCATACACACCCCATTTGCTCATTTTCAAACCCCCTCTATTTGATTTTATTTGGAAATTTTTTTTTATTAGTTTTTAGATAATGATTCGTTTATTTTCTTGGTTTTTATCCAATTCTTTTCTAATTTTTACAGAGGATTTTATGGTTCTTTCATTTTATGTTAATTTTCATTTCAATTACTTTTCGGGTCGATGACGAAACATAAAAGTCGCCATTAGTCAAATTATTGATAAATGGTGATGAAACCGAGACGACTTTCTTTTTCTCTTTTCATTTTCTTTCTCATCCCAATTTTATTTTATTTTATCGATCAATGAAGTCTTTACATTTGTAAATACTGATTTATCAAAGTCGATAACCTTCGCTATATTAAATCTGTGGAAAATGACCATTTGGGTCATTTTCTATACTTTGGGATCGTGATAGGCTACCTTCGATTAATCGACACGATTTTATGATTAAGAGGAGATCATTTGTATTTTTGTCTGTGTGACACGATTAAATTGGAGAATGATCCTCAATATCATTTCTATATCTTGTTTTTAGAACGAATATCAATTTGTGCGACCTCCTATAGTTCGACTTTCATCATGAGTCGAGCTACAAAGGTTTAGCGCTACATTTCATCCCGATTTAATTCACAAATCGACTAACCACTAACTTTACTTTCCGTCAATATACAATTGTTTTATTTTCAGTTAAATATACCCTTGTTTTAATTTCAGTCATTATATCTTGATTATATTGTTATATATCTTGTCATGTTATTCATAATTGTTCATATTCGTATTCATATTGTTCATTCTTATTCACACATATTCGAAAACACTTAAAAAATTATCGAAATGCTAAAAGCCTAAATTGGTGGACTGTTGGATCATTGGACTTTTTCAGGAACCCTAGCTTGGAGTTTTGTCCGACTTTTGCTCAAGGCTTAGTTTAGGACACATTGCACACACGGCTTCCTCTTGGGCTACCTGACAATGGACCCTTTTATTTCATGCAATCCTGTGTAACCTACATGTACCCCTCTCCCATTCCGATGTATGCATTCGTATTTCTTTGATTATGGTTTATCTTCTAGGAGTACCCTTAAGGACTAGCGTAGATTAAACTGTTTTCAAATTAATTCTCGATTTGTCATCAAGCCATTTCCAAACACCCCTCGTAAGTCAAGTGCTCGTTCGTATTCGCCATCAACCTATTGCACACACTTTCACATTTCATCGTGGTTTCAATATTGGGGGTACCCTCAGGGACTAGTATCGTTTCTCACAACCTAACCCTTGATTCTTCGTCAAGCCGATTCCATTTCCAATCAAACCTCGACTCATATTCGAGCCACTTTCAAACCCATTCCCATTCCACTACGATTTTGCATAGAAATATAAGTCAAACCCTTGATCCAACATCAAGCGGATTTTATCAACAAACTATCAAATCAATTAACAACTATTCAATTCTTTTCAAGGTGAAAAGAGGGGGATTGAACCTTTGATCTCCCTTCAGTTGTTTGGATGCGAGTTATCTTACTCGTGTGTGAGAAATTGACGCCTCTAAAACATTTCCAACTCAACAATGTTCAACCGTCTTCCAACCACTCATTATTCAAACACCACTCAAATACAACTTTTCAAAGGTGAAAAAGAGACAGAGTCAAGTCTTTGACTCATTCTCCCGATTACTTGGGCCCTAGAAGCCTTTCTTAAGCTTCGAGTAATTGTCATTCGTACCAAACTTCAACCCGTTCAACCCCTCTCTTTTCGTGGTCGTCTCCACAAACTACGGACACTCTGATTCTTTATTCTCGTGTGAATGTAAGATACGTAGGCACAGGATTGCGATGATCTTGGCGAGCACACTTCTATCTTTTCCCGTTATTCAGTTTACTTCTACCTTATATCCACTTTGCGTCTCCCCCTTAACCTTTCCCGTAGTCGAACTACAATGCTCTGATATCTCATTCTCGTATAATGAGCATATGTTGACACAAGGGCCCCAATCCTTGGCGAGCACCCCATCCTATAACCATCCATTTTCCCCTCAACATCTTTATCCATCTTATCATACAATTTCACATTTACCATTGAGAAGAAAACAACTAAGCTTAGCTAACGCTCATCACAATTAGAATTAAGAGGTTCCCGTTGAATATAATGAACGCGAGGGGTGCTAATACCTTCCCCTTGCGTAATCAACTCCCAAACCCAAAACATCGGTTGTGACGGCCGTGTTCCTGTCCTTTTGTTCTGAAAGGTTTTCTCGATATTTTCCTTTCTCGTTCATTCGAGATAAATAAAGTTCGGTGGCGACTCTGTCGAACCGCATTTCCACGCCTTTAGCATGAGGGTCGTACGTTCTCGATTGATGATTTTCGAGGTGCAACACTAGGAAAAAGTACATGATGCTTGTATTATGAATGGTTGGTGTTTCTGAATTTTTTCTATGATGGCTGCTGCAATGTATAAGCCTTGGAAAGTGAATATTTTTTATGAATGAGGACAACATATTCGGGTTTTCTTTCCTCTTTCAATTCAACATGTTGTGACATTGCTTTGGATTCCTTCCTTTTTCAGTTCAACATGTTTGGAATAAGTTTTGGGAAGAAATCATATCCTTGTTCCCTTGTTTTGCAGTGCCATCAATATGTAATATTAGAATTTCAAGTGAATTAAAAACCTTCTAAGGCTTAGAGAACACATATACTAAAAGGGTTAAAACAAAATGTTTGTATGTTTTTTTTAAAAAGGAAATGCAATAGTTAAAAAATATTTAATTAAAATAAACTTTAAACTAAAATACCCAATTAAATATAAAGATAATTAAATTAAAAACTAATTTAGCTAAAATAATTAAATTAAAAGACTATTTTAATAAAATAATCAAAAGATAATTAAATTAAAAGACTATTTTAAAAATAAAAAATAATTAAATTAAAAGACTGTTTAAAAATTAAAGATAATTAAATTAAAATATTATTTTAAAAATATAATATAATTGAATTAAAAGACTATTTTTTAAAATAAAAGATATTTAAATTAAAAGATTATTTTAAAAACAAAAGATAATTAAATTAAAATATTATTTTAAAAATAAAATATAATTAAATTAAAAGACTATTTAAAAAAAAGATATTTAAATTAAAAGACTATTTTAAAAATAAAATATAATTAAATTAAAAGATTATTTTAAAAATAAAATAGAAATGAAACAGTTTAAAACAAATAAAAAGTCGGACATCAAAGTGCCTGAAAAAGAAAGCACCAAAAATAAACAGCGTGATATGCTATGCAGACGATGCAAAACAAGATCTTAAGGTCAAAATTAGGGTATGATAATGGGTCGACCTATTTTTCACAAAAAATTATTATTCATGAATTTTTTTATGCATGAGACCTTTTCCAAGTTATTTCCGTACGGATTTATGCTTCCTAATGTAACACCCATTTTTAATTATTAAGTCTTTTTGGTGTTTATTGTATTTTGGGGTGCCCTTATGTGGGAGTGTGCTTGAGAGCGTTGGGTGGGTGTCCTTAAGTTATAGGAGCTATTTAATAAAATGTGGAATTTAATAATAATATAATATAATATAATATTGGTGGTAATATAATGATTAATAATATTATTGGTATTATTATTATTATTATTATTATTATTAGTTATTATTATTATTGGGATTAAATAATTAAAATAAGAAATTGAGGGGTCAGTATGTTTTACGATACATTTGGAAGTTAGAGAAAGTGGAGAGAAGGGAGAAGTGAGAACACGATAAGCGATTCTGAGGGGAAGAGCAAGAGAAAGGAGAACAAGGCTAGAGCGATCAATTGGTAGGGGATTCTTCATCAATCGAAGATATAATCGAGGTAAGGGGGGAGAAACTGATTGGGATGGTATATACATGAACTGGATAGAGGGGATTCCTTAACCCCGTAGGTATTCTGATGAATATGTTGAATTGTTGCTATGATGTTAAATATTGTTGATTTTTGATGAATTGTGTATATATGATAATATGTGATGAATTGTTGTTGCCCTTGATGTGTGGGTGTTATTGTTGATGTGGATTGGGCAAGTTCTGAGTAACTCTAAGAGTGCCGGTAAAGTATCTGATGTTGGTATTAGAGTAAGAATTATAGGTCGATTGGCAAGTATGATGTTATGGTCTGTAATACTGATAGAATATGAGATAGAGGTAGCATATTAGACTTGGAATTGACTAAGATAGCATTGTAGAGCAGTGGAGATTTTGGGGTATCGCAGCATTCGCAAGGTTTCACCTGGAAAGTGTTGGCGAAGGTTCGCCTGGCAAAGGTTAGCGAGGGTTCGCCTGGCGAGTGTTAGCGAGCAGTGGCGAGTAATTCCAAATAAATTCCCAGACCTAAAGAGTATAAAGTTCTCCTGGAGAATGTGGCCAGCGAGGCTTCGCCAGCAGGTTCGCCTGGCGAGCCATAGCGAGCATTCGCTGTGGGGCTTCGCCTGGCGAATGGTTCAGCAAACGTGATGGCAGAATGTGGTTTTGTGCTGTTTTGCCTTGTGCATTAGCCTTGTAGAATCCCTTTGAGCATGTTAAGTGTAGGGATGGTGATCGAATGATGGAGATTGTGTATTTGGTGATAGGAAGTGAATTCCTTAATACTTTATGTAAGCATCTGATTGATTGGTGTATGACATATCTATGTATATGTGATGTATGGTGGTGTGATATGAGAATCGTATGCACAATGTATGCTTGTGTGAATTTGTATGCATTTGGTGTCATGCATATTATGAAGTGTTGGTGGAATGAGTCATTGCTCGATGGAGTGTATGTGATCCATTCGTATTCCTTTGAGTGGGGAATTGGTGGGGACGGATCATGGCCAAGGGTGGGTGTAGGTGATCTATCCGGGTTCACATGGAATAAACCAATGAGTCGGTACCGCATGCATGGTGTTGTGTTGCATTGTGTTGCGTTGCATATTTGCATTATGATGAATTATGTTGATTAGTGAACTATATGTCGCGTTTGGTGAATGTTGGGTGATGATTGATATGATTGTTGTAGTTACTACCTTTATTTCATGTATGTAATTACCGATATATTTTGATCATGTTTTCTCACCTCTTTGCTGTTGTTGTGGTCTGTGCTTCTTCGGAAGTGCAGATAATCCAGGTACTTAGGTAGCTTGGATTTGTGGTGTGCCAGTCGAGTCTTAGGATGCTCTGATACGTAGCACAGGACTTGGGTGTTTTAGTTGTTTTTGTTGAATTTATTTCTTTTCCTGTGACGTATCATGAATTTGATGTATTTCATTATATGAACAATTTCCGCTGTATTTTGGTGAAAACATTTTTAATGAAGTATGTGTTGGATTTGATTATGTGATATCCCACTTGGGAGGTGAACAACTCTGATGTTTATTTATAATGTTTATATTTTAATTGATTTGGGGAAGTGGGGTGTTACACCTAATGCTAAGATTCACATTGAGAATCAAAGGATATGGTCCAATATACATTACCTCTAAAGTATCTTAGTTTTAATGTCATGTAAAATACATCTAACGAAAATTGCACTCACGAACAGTTCGCACATACCATGGGTCACACCTCGAAATTCAACTTCTGGATGTAGATCTACTAGTTACTTGATCACCTACCCAACTCAGAATCTGTATAGCCTTCAATGTTGATAACAACATTAATCCTTTACCTGGAACAATATTCAAATATCATAGAATTTAAGAAACAACATTCATATGATCTTCACTTGGTGAATGCATGAACTGGATTACAACACTTACAACATAAGCTATATCAAGTCGTGTGTGTGCTAAATATATTAGTCACCCTACCATCCGCTGATAACGATCCTTATCTGTAGGGAATTGGTGTGGAAAGATTCCAAGCTTATGATTCATTTTTATATGTGTTTTTGCTGATTTACAAGCGTGCATGCCAGTATCGGTTAAAAGATCTAGCACAC
>CAWUDS030004936.1:0-12500 GCA_963859935.3 Lathyrus sativus | reverse complement strand
TATCTATCTGTCTATATATCCATCTATCTATCTATCTGTCTGTCTATCTATCTGTCTATCTATCTGTCTATCTATCTATCTTTCTATCCATCTATCTATCTATCTGTCTATCTATCTATCTGTCTATCCATCTATCTATCTATCTGTCTATCTATCTGTCTATCCATCTATCTATTTTTCTATCTATCTGTCTATCCATCTATCTATCTATCTATCTATCTATCCGTCTATCCATCTATCTATATATCTATCTATCTATCTGTCTATCCATCTATCTATCTATCTATCTATCTGTCTATCCATCTATCTATCTATCTATCTATCTGTCTATCCATCTATCTATCTATCTATCTATCTGTCTATCCATCTATCTATCTATCTATCTATCTATCTATCTATCTATCTATCTATCTATCTATCTATCTATCTATCTATCTATCTATCTATCTATCTATCTATCTATCTATCTATCTATCTATGCATCTATCAATCTATCTATCCATCTATCTATCTATCTATCTATCTGTCTATATATCCATCTATCTATCTATCTGTCTGTCTATCTATCTGTCTATCAATCTGTCTATCTATCTATCTTTCTATCCATCTATCTATCTATCTGTCTATCTATCTATCTGTCTATCCATCTATCTATCTATCTGTCTATCTATCTGTCTATCCATCTATCTATCTGTCTATCTATCTGTCTATCCATCTATCTATCTATCTATCTATCTATCCGTCTATCCATCTATCTATATATCTATCTATCTATCTGTCTATCCATCTATCTATCTATCTATCTATCTGTCTATCCATCTATCTATCTATCTATCTATCTGTCTATCCATCTATCTATCTATCTATCTATCTGTCTATCCATCTATCTATCTATCTATCTATTTGTCTATCCATCTATCTATCTATCTATCTATCTATCTATCTATCTATCTATCTATCTATCTATCTATTTATCTATCTATCTATCTATCTATCTATCTATCTATCTATCTATCTATCTATCTATCTATCTATCTATCTATCTATCTATCTATCTATCTATCTATCTATCTATCTATCTATCTATCTATCTATCTATCTATCTATCTATCTATCTATCTATCTATCTATCTATCTATCTATCTATCTATCTATCTATCTATCTATCTATCTATCTATCTATCTATCTATCTATCTATCTATGCATCTATCAATCTATCTATCCATCTATCTATCTATCTATCTATCTGTCTATATATCCATCTATCTATCTATCTGTCTGTCTATCTATCTGTCTATCTATCTGTCTATCTATCTATCTTTCTATCCATCTATCTATCTATCTGTCTATCTATCTATCTGTCTATCCATCTATCTATCTATCTGTCTATCTATCTGTCTATCCATCTATCTATCTGTCTATCTATCTGTCTATCCATCTATCTATCTATCTATCTATCTATCCGTCTATCCATCTATCTATATATCTATCTATCTATCTGTCTATCCATCTATCTATCTATCTATCTATCTGTCTATCCATCTATCTATCTATCTATCTATCTGTCTATCCATCTATCTATCTATCTATCTATCTGTCTATCCATCTATCTATCTATCTATCTATCTATCTATCTATCTATCTATCTATCTATCTATCTATCTATCTATCTATCTATCTATCTATCTATCTATCTATCTATCTATCTATCTATCTATCTATCTATCTATCTATGCATCTATCAATCTATCTATCCATCTATCTATCTATCTATCTATCTGTCTATATATCCATCTATCTATCTATCTGTCTGTCTATCTATCTGTCTATCTTGTAAGAGCACAGATTGTGTCTTAGTAATATCTCTATGTTTTGATGATAACATTAATGATAATTTGTATACAAGAATTATACTCTCTAAATTTGTTCTAAACTGTTTTCTACAGGCAAAAAAGATTTTAATCTTAAAGAGCAAATTTGATGTGAACAATGAATTCTGAATGGCTCAAGAGCATCTGAAGATTAGAAGAATCTGAAGTATAAGAGCTTAGTTATCAAGATTCTGAAGATACAACACGCTGCATGTATTATCAAGAATCTGAATAAGAGAAGACTCTGAGTGAAGAGACTCTGAATGAGAGAAGACTCTGATCTGAGTGAAGACTCTGATCTAAGAGCATGTTACGCTTCAAGCACACAGCTGCACCAGACTCTGATTCATCAACATCTGAAGAACATATTAGGCTCTGAAGTTTCCAGAAGGTTCTGAAGACTGAAGACTCTGATATTGATTGTTGATCTGAATTATTTGAAGAAGAATATTTTAATATATCCGTTGGAATATGCCAGCAAATCTTTCCTTAATTGGGATAGACAAAATTCTCTGCAAGAATATTATTCCTCTGGTACATTCCTTATATGGTATAATCACAGCTCAGCAGACAATTGCTACACCCACTATTTGTGCGCCGTCTCTCTGCTGTAATAGTACAAAGGACAGTACTATTTTGATATTGGAAATATTTTCTCTAACGGTAAAATATTCTCTCCAATATTCAAGTGGCTATATAAAGGACATCATAGCTCATTCTTCAAGTGCAAAAATTACAACAATATTGACAAGAACTCTCTCACGCTAAAAGCTTTCATATTCTTCACTGTTCATACATTGTTCTAAACTTAGAGAAATAACACAGTTGTGTTTATAGCTTTCATAGAAGCAATTCTTACTCTTTCATTGTATTACATTAATTTGTAAAGAAAGTTTTCCTTAAGAGGATCTAGGTTAGATCAGTAGCTCTTAAGAAGACTAAGAACAGTTGTTCTTAGGTGTGCTATTTGTAATCAGTTGATTTGAATAGTGGATTAAGTCCTTGTTGAGAAAGGCAAATCACTCTTGAAAAGGGTGGACTGGAGTAGTTGAGTTCAACGAACCAGGATAAAAATACTTGTGTTTTTATCTTTGATTATTTTCTGTCATACTTATTCAACCCCCCCTTCTAAGTATTTTCTCACCTTCAGTTGGCATCAGAGCTCCGGTTCTGAGTGTGCATTCGCTTAACCGTGACAGATAAAGATCCAGTGAGAAAAATACTCTGTTATTTATTTGGTTGCTAATATGGGTGATATTCCTACATCAAGCAACAAATATGAAGGAGACAGAATCAGCACCAAACCTCCAATGTTTGATGGAGAAAAATTTGATTATTGGAAGGATAGACTTGAAAGTTTTTTCTTGGGGTATGATGCTGATCTCTGGGATTTAGTCATTGATGGGTATGAACATCCTACTAAGGATGGCAAAAAGATTGATAGAAAATCAATGACTGAGGAGCAGAAGAAAGAATTCAAGAATCATCACAAAGCCAGAACCATACTTCTGAATGCAATCTCGCATACAGAGTATGAGAAAATTACCAACAGAGAAACTGCTCATGATATGTTTGAGTCTCTCAAAATGACTCATGAGGGAAATTCTCAGGTGAAAGAAACAAAGGCTCTGGCGCTGATACAGAAGTATGAAGCGTTCAAAATGGAAGAATCTGAGAACATTGAGACTATGTTTTCCAGATTTCAGATTCTAACAGCTGGGTTGAAAGTTCTGGACAAGGGCTACTCAACATCTGATCATGTCAAGAAGATCATCAGAAGTCTTCCTACCAAATGGAGACCTATGGTGACTGCATTGAAGCTGGCCAAGGATCTGAACAAAATCTCATTAGAAGAACTCATCAGTTCTTTGAGAAGTCATGAGATTGAGCTGGAGGAAGATGAACCCCAGAAGAAAGATAAAGGTAAATCCTTAGCTTTTAAATCTAACAAATCTGTTAAAGCCTTGCAGGTTAATGAAGAAAGCTCTGAGGAATCTTCTTCTGAAGAAGAAGATGAACTATCAATGCTGTCCAGAAGGATCAACAAACTCTGGAAGCACAAAGGGAAGAAGTTCAACAACTTCAGAAGATCTGATCAAAAGAAAGAATCTTCTGGACACAGAAGATCTGGCAAGAAAGAGATCACTTGTTTTGAATGTAAAGAACCTGGACACTACAAGAGTGAATGTCCCAAACTTCAAAAGGAAAAACCCAAAAGGAAGTTTGACAAAAAGAAAAAGGTTTTGATGGCTACATGGGATGACTCAGATGAATCTGAATCATCTTCTGAATCTGAGGAAGAATGTGCAAATGTTGCGCTAATGGCCAACACAGATGATCAAGATGAAGGAACGTCATCATCTGAATCTGAGTCAGAATCAGACTCTGACTCTGAAGAGGTATTTTCTGAACTCTCCAGAGCTGAACTTGTTGAAAGTTTATCTGACATGATGGAAAGCTACAGCAAGATTAAACTCAAATACAAGAAGCTGAAAAGCAATCTTGAATCTGAGATTAATCTTCTGAGAACAGAACTTGTTGAGCAGAAAGAAATAAATTTAAAACTCAAAAATGATTTAGAAACAACTCAACAAGAATCTGATACTGAAACAGAGTCTAGTGAAAATATTTTAGAAAAATATGACTCCAGTTTTAGAAGATTTCTCACTAAAAGCATAGACAGAAGCAAAATGGCTTCTATGATCTATGGTGTTAGTGGGAACAACAGAAGAGGCATTGGATGTGAATCCTCCTCTGGAAGCAATCCAAAGTCTGTTGATAAACTCTTCATCAAGAAGACTCCTCTGTATTCTCATTTCAAGTTTGGTCATCTGAATGATATTAAACATACAAGCTCTGAAAAGAGTACTTATGTGTTTAAGCCAAGGGTTAGCCAGAATAAACACTATGTTGAAAAACAGAAGTTTAGGCAAAACCGCAGAACATCTAACCCCAAAGGACCCAAAAAGATCTGGGTACCTAAAAGCAAAATAATACCTGTTGCAGATATCCTTAGCAGCAAAATCCAGACACCAATCATGGTACCTGGACTCTGGATGCTCACGACATATGACGGGCGAAAGGTCTATGTTCCAAAGCCTGGAACTTAGATCTGGAGGAGACGTGAAATTTGGAGGGAACCAGAGGGGCAAGATCATTGGCTCTGGTACGATAGGTAATGGTAACCTACCCTCTATTTCTAATGTTCTGTTAGTTGAAGGATTGAAACATAATCTATTGTCCATAAGTCAATTAAGTGACAATGGTTATGATATCATCTTTAATCAAAAATGTTGCAAAGCTGTTTGTCAAAAGAATGGCTCAACCTTATTCAGTGGAAAGAGGAAAAACAACATTTACAAAATTAACCTTTCAGAACTTAAAGTTCAAAATGTAAAATGCCTTTTATCTGTGAATGATGAGCAATGGGTCTGGCATAGAAGATTGGGACATATTAATATGAGACGTATATCTCAGATTAATAAACTCAATCTGGTCAGAGGACTCCCTAATCTGAAGTTCAATTCAGATGCTCTGTGTGGCGCATGTCAAAAGGGTAAATTTTCAAAATCCCATTTTAAACCAAAAAATGTTGTTTCCACCTCTAGACCATTGGAATTACTTCACATTGATCTGTTTGGACCAGTGAAAACTGCATCCATCAGAGGCAAGAAGTATGGGTTAGTCATTGTAGATGACTACAGCAGATGGACATGGGTAAAGTTTCTAAAACACAAGGATGAGTCTCATTCTGTGTTCATTGACTTCTGCAATCAAGTCCAGACTGAAAAAGAATGCAAAATTATTAAAGTCAGAAGTGATCATGGTGGCGAATTTGAAAACAAATATTTTGAAAAATATTTTTCTGAAAAGGGAATTGCACATGATTTCTCCTGTCCTAGAACTCCACAACAAAATGGAGTTGTAGAGAGGAAAAATAGAACATTGCAAGAAATGGCCAGAACCATGATCAACGAGACAAATCTGGCAAAACATTTTTGGGCAGAAGCAATAAATACAGCATGTTATATTCAGAACAGAGTGTCTGTAAGACCTCTTCTGGAAAAGACTCCCTATGAGTTGTGGAGAAACAGAAAGCCCAACATTGCTTATTTTCATCCATTTGGATGTATTTGTTATATGCTTAACACTAAAGATCATCTAAACAAGTTTGATTCCAAAGCACAGAAGTGTTTCATGCTTGGTTATTCTGAACGCTCTAAAGGCTACAGAGTATTCAATACTGAAACACAGATTGTGGAAGAATCTATTCATGTTAGATTTGATGATAAGCTTGGTTCTGAAAAGCCAAAGCAAGTTGAAAGTTTTGCAGATAGAGAAGTTATTCTCACAGACTCTGAAGGCTCAGAGGCAAACAAGACTAAAGACAAAGACTCTGAAGAAAATCCAGATGCTACACCTTTAACTTCCCAACTTGACAATCTGCATATTTCTGAAAGACCAACAGTCAGAGGATCTTCTTCCAGAATGAAAGCTTCTCATCCAGAGGATGTGATAATTGGAAAGAAAGATGATCCAATAAGGACAAGAGCATTTCTCAGAACTTCTGAATCTTCCTTCTGTGGCTTAGTGTCAATTATAGAACCTTCATCTGTTGATGAGGCTCTGGAAGATAATGAATGGATTTTAGCTATGCAAGAGGAGCTGAATCAATTCACAAGGAATGAAGTCTGGGATCTGGTTCCAAGACCTAAAGGTTTCAATGTTATTGGAACAAAATGGGTTTTCAGAAATAAACTGAATGAAAAAGGAGAAGTTGAAAGGAACAAAGCAAGACTGGTTGCTCAAGGCTACAGTCAACAAGAAGGCATAGACTACACAGAAACATATGCTCCTGTTGCAAGGTTAGAGTCTATACGCTTGCTTATTTCATTTGCTGCACAACATAACATCACTCTTTATCAGATGGATGTTAAAAGTGCTTTTCTTAATGGAATTATAGAAGAGGAAGTGTATGTCCACCAACCTCCTGGTTTTGAAAATGAAAATTTTCCAGATCATGTTTACAAACTAAAAAAATCTCTTTATGGACTAAAACAAGCTCCTAGAGCTTGGTATGAGAGGTTGAGTAATTTTCTTCTGAAGAAGGATTTCATCAGAGGAAAAGTGGATACCACACTATTTTGTAAAACCATTAAGAAAGATTTGTTGATTTGTCAAATTTATGTAGATGATATTATTTTTGGATCAACAAATATTATGCTTGGAAAGGAGTTTGCTAAATGTATGCAGGAAGAATTTGAGATGAGCATGATGGGAGAACTGAAATTCTTTCTGGGAATCCAAGTAAATCAGACTCCAGAGTGCACCTACATACATCAGACGAAGTATGTTAAAGAGCTTCTGAAGAAGTTTAACATGCTGGATAGCAAAATGGCAAAGACTCCAATGCATCCTACAAGCACTCTAGGTAAGGAAGAGGTAAGTAAGAAGGTAGATCAGAAACTCTACAGAGGTATGATAGGATCTCTTCTTTATTTGACTGCTTCTAGACCAGACATTCTGTTTAGTGTTTGTTTATGTGCTAGATTCCAATCAGATCCTAGAGAATCACACTTAACTGCTGTTAAGAGGATTCTAAGGTATCTGAAAGGTACTGCTAATGTTGGTTTGTGTTACAGAAGATCTGACAAATATTCACTAGTTGGATTCTGTGATGCTGACTATGCTGGAGATAGAGTTGAGCGCAAAAGTACTTCTGGAAGCTGTCAGTTTCTTGGAAGTCATCTGATCTCATGGTACAGCAAGAAGCAACCAACAATTGCACTATCAACCACAGAGGCAGAATACATTGCTGCTGCTGGGTGTTCCACTCAGATGCTCTGGATGAAGAGTCAACTAGAAGATTATCAAATCTATGAGAGTAATCTTTCTATCTTCTGTGACAATACTTCAGCTATATGTTTATCCAAAAATCCAATTTTACACTCTAAGGCTAAACATATAGAGATTAAACATCACTTCATCAGAGACTATGTTCAGAAGGGTGTAATAAATTTAGCCTTTGTTGATACAGATCATCAATGGGCAGATATTTTCACAAAACCCCTTGCTGAAGATAGGTTTAAGTTTATTCTGAAAAATATTTGTATGGATTTTTGTCCAGAGTAATATTTCTCAGAGTCTACTTCTCAGATGCTAAGTGTTTAACACTCTGAAGTATTTCATCTGTTTTGCTTGTTTAATTTATCTGTAATTTATTTTTGTGTGAAACTCTGTACTGACCATCTCAGAGGATCTGAAAGTTGAAAACGTTTCATTTCTTAAGAGTTACAGAATCACATGCAAAGCAAACACGTGTCACTCAGAATCTGAAAAGATGGAGTACACCTACTGACTATGACGTTTAAGGTATTGCTTTGAAAATCTCAATCTGTCTTGATTTTCCCCCAAATGTCATATCATAATTAAAAATGATTACTTTTCATTAAATGCAAACGTGCGTATGTGTCCTATGTATGTCTGTTGTGTTTCCCATGCGTGTTTTATTTTTCTATATAAACCACTCTCACAACACATTCACACTTTTCACATTCTCAACACATATGCGCTTTTGTCTGTTGTTCTCTCTCTTCTCAAACCCTAAAAGAACCCAGAAACCGTCATCTCCTTCTTCATCATCAACAATGGCATCTACATCAAAAGCAGTTACTACCAAAGATTCTACCACTATCATTGAACCAGTACGCACTCTCCTGACTCCTGTTGATTCTCTAGAAGTGTTATGTGAAAGTTTCGTGGATTTGGAAGACCTTGCTGAAAATGGGTTTGATCTGGTTCCTTCAATCAAAGCACAAGGCTGGGACGGTTACTTTGATAGGCTGATGGGTCCTGTGTCTCCAAAGTTAGTGAAGGAGTTTTGGATCCATGCATTCGCTACTCCAAAGTTCGTTCATTCTTCTGTGCTGGGTAAGAAGATTGTTATCACTGAAAATCTGATCAGGAAACTCATAGGTTTCACAGCAACTGATGGAGTAACCTCTCTGTCTTCTGCGCGTGAAGACCTGAAGCATGTTTGTCAAGAAATCTGCACTACTGGTGAACCTTGTAAGAAGGTTAAGTTTTTGAAACCCACTTACAAGATTTGGGCTAAGATTTTCTTGAACACCATTTTTCACAGACCCTCCTCAAACTCATCTGACTATGTTAATGCTGAACAACTTTACTTCATGTACTGTTTGCATCAAAACATTCAGATTGATCTTCCTTATCTGTTGTTCAATCATCTGGTATCTCATGTCAAGGAAACAAGGGAAACAGCAAGAGATAAAACTGGAAAAGTCAGATCATGGATTCCTATGGGAAGACTGATTTCAGATATTCTGGTAGAAAACCAACTTGTGGCGCATCTGCAAGAGGCTGGGCTGACAGAAGATCTGAACTTTATCATTGGCTCTGAGATAAATGGCTTAACTCTGAGAAGGATGAAATTGGTTGAAGATTTATCTGAGAAACCAAGGAAAACTAACTCTGAAGAAGTTAGGGGGAGAAGGATTCCTGTTGAGGACTTTCCTCTATTTACCTCAGATGAACCCAGAGAGCTAATAGCTGAGTATGTTGCTTGCTGCATCAGAGATGGTGTTGAGATCCCTGCAAATCTTGTGCAGAAGGAAGGCCAAGTTCTTCCTGATCAGACAAGGGAAAGAAGACGCAAGAGAAAAGCTGATAAAGAAGGTCATCAGAAGAAAAGAAAGCATTCAGATGCTGAGAAGAAGAAGAAAAGAAAGAAGCTGAAGAAGGTTCAACAAAATCCTCCTGCAGCAACTTTTGAAGAGATAAGAGATACTCTGAAACAGGTATTTAACACTGATTCTAATCCTGTTCATCATTCTGCTACCACACCATCTGACTCACCCCTCATATTTAAAAGATCTAGACCATCTGAGACTCATACACCACAACCAACAAACATTCAAACACCACAATCCAAACAAACTCAACAAACAACACCACAACCTCAAAACCCCATCCCAGAATCTACCATTCCAGAGGATGTTCACCCTGAACACTCTGACCAACCTGAAAATCCCATTGATCCTAATGAGATATTGGATATCACACCCTTAAACCGTTCTATCATTTTATCTTCAACTTCTGAAAAATCTAACCAATCTGATACATCATCTGATGATGAATCATCTGGTTTCATTAATGAATGTTTGAATGATCTCAAACAACCTCGTACTGAGAGTGTTTGGAAACAACTTTTTAAATCTCCCACCTCTGATCATCCACCTTCTCCACAAAATTCCCCCACTCAAACTCTCAATCCACAACATCTTGAAATCCAATCCACTCCACAACCAACATCTGAACCACAACCAACATCTGAACCACAACCATCATCTGAACCAACCAACCAACAAACTTCTGAACCACAAATTAACCAACAAACATCTGAACCTCAAACATCTGAACATCCATCTCCACAACCTCAACCTTCTAAACAAACACCACAAACACAACCAACCCAACCCAGAATCCCTGATGAAGCAGAATTGGGATCAAGTGTTTATACTATGTTAAGAAATTTTGACAAGGATAATGTCTCAGACTTTGCTGACATTATGGATGTGTGCATGACTACTATGGATAAAGAGGCTGCTAATGCTGTCTGGAAGAAATATCTTTACAGACTGAATAGGGAGGCTTTGAAAATCAGGACTCAATGTCTTAGATTGTCAAAAGTAAGGTTTGCTGCTTATCAGAAACGGATTAAGAAAAACCCTCCTCCTATTCTTCTTCTAGAAGCTCCTCCACCTCCAGAAATTCCTGCACCCAATGTCACTCAGATTGTTTCAGAATCCACTGTTCCAGAATCTTCTATTTCAGTATCTACAGATCTTCAGAAGGATGTCAAGGAACTAAAGGATTTCATGGTTGATCAAAAGAAGACAAATGAAGAAATGAAAACTTGGATGGCTAAGCAAGATGAGAATTCAGAGAGGATTACAGCACTGCTGCAACTCATCGCTTCTCAACAAGCCTCATCTGCCAAACCTTCTTAATGTTTTTGCACAAGTTTTTCATGCTTTGTTTTGTTTTTGATTGTCTTCTGATATGTTTTGTTTGCTTCTATCTGAATCTGGATGTTATCTTAATGAAAATGATCTTTTGCTTATCTGGATATGTGTTTCTTCTGCATCTTTACTGTCTTTTAAAAATCTTTTTGATTATGACAAAAAGGGGGAGAAACAAAATAGAATCTGATTGTTCAAATCTATAAGCAATTATCTGAACTAAGTCAGACATGTTACTAACATTCTTTGAATCTAATCAGAATCTGACAAATTTATCTAACCAGACTCTGACAAATTTCATTGAAGTTTTTCCTGAGATCTATCTTTTCAGAACCTGATCAAAAATAGCTAAATCTGAGTAAACCAGACTCTGATATCTAAAGACCAGACTCTGATATCTAACCTTGAGTACTATGATCTGAAAGATAACTCAAGACAGGAAATGGCAAGATAAACAACCAAGTGTTCTGAAGTTGTTCATCTGGCATCAAGCTTTAATATGACATCAAGCTTTGGCATCAAGCTTTGACTCTAGAAGTCAAACATATATCAACCAGGATTTGTCAACCAGGCTTCAATCAGGATGTTAATCAGGCTCTGAACCCAAAATGCAATCAGGCTCTGAATCTGAAATGAAATCAGGCTCTGAATCTGAAATATACTCAACCAGAAAGGGAAGTATCTAATTCCATTAGAGTATTCATTTCAGGGGGAGATTGTTAATCTCAGGGGGAGTAATTTTAATTCATTTTTATTGAACAAATTGCTCATGTTTTGTCATCATCAAAAAGGGGGAGATTGTAAGAGCACAGATTGTGTCTTAGTAATATCTCTATGTTTTGATGATAACATTAATGATAATTTGTATACAAGAATTATACTCTCTAAATTTGTTCTAAACTGTTTTCTACAGGCACAAAAGATTTTAATCTTAAAGAGCAAATTTGATGTGAACAATGAATTCTGAATGGCTCAAGAGCATCTGAAGATTAGAAGAATCTGAAGTATAAGAGCTTAGTTATCAAGATTCTGAAGATACAACACGCTGCATGTATTATCAAGAATCTGAATAAGAGAAGACTCTGAGTGAAGAGACTCTGAATGAGAGAAGACTCTGATCTGAGTGAAGACTCTGATCTAAGAGCATGTTACGCTTCAAGCACACAGCTGCACCAGACTCTGATTCATCAACATCTGAAGAACATATTAGGCTCTGAAGTTTCCAGAAGGTTCTGAAGACTGAAGACTCTGATATTGATTGTTGATCTGAATTATTTGAAGAAGAATATTTTAATATATCCGTTGGAATATGCCAGCAAATCTTTCCTTAATTGGGATAGACAAAATTCTCTGCAAGAATATTATTCCTCTGGTACATTCCTTATATGGTATAATCACAGCTCAGCAGACAATTGCTACACCCACTATTTGTGCGCCGTCTCTCTGCTGTAATAGTACAAAGGACAGTACTATTTTGATATTGGAAATATTTTCTCTAACGGTAAAATATTCTCTCCAATATTCAAGTGGCTATATAAAGGACATCATAGCTCATTCTTCAAGTGCAAAAATTACAACAATATTGAC